>CAKNWT010188761.1:0-15560 GCA_932066315.1 Andricus coriarius
TTGGGGCTTAGGAGGAACCAGTATGTCAATGTTCCTCCTTGTCCTGAAATCGCTATCATCTCTCAGAAAGTGTCTGCATTCCGCGGTTGCTCCTAATGTCGTTTCCTCATCTTCCTCTGTAGCTTGTTCAAGCAGAGGTTGGGGAAGCGATCCGCGTACATATCCATTTTTCAAGAGGTAGGCGTGTTGATTTCGCAAAGACTGAGAACGCGCTAATGTTCTGGGGGTTTTTGGCACCACAGAGTGTGCATACGCGCTATAAAGCCTCCGCGAATAGGGATAATGCTGTCATCGTAACAGTCTAGCACGTCATCCTTGAGTTGATTCGTCCACTCAATGTCGACGTTTCGTCGTCGTGTTTCTATTTAAATTATTATTTGCAGCACCTCAAACTCTAGGCTGATCAGCACTGTTTGCCGATCGATTGTCGGGTGCTCTGCGCGTTCGATCGTTTTGAACCGCATCTAGAAATTCCCTGTGGTTTGATGGTGTTATTGTTGTTCCCACGAGCAGCTATGGAAAGGGTTTGTCCGTCATTGTAGAGCCCCGCATGCAAGGATAAGGCTGCATACTCCGAGAGTTCGCCCGGTATCCCAGAGATACCGTTTAAGACATCTCGCCCAGGTGTCATTCAGCTTTCGGCACGGTTATTACGCCTTCGCTTCTGGGGTATTCCTTCGCGACCATCCCTGGACAATTGTCCGCGACTGATTATTAATAATTCTAACCATATTCAGCAGAAATCCTTGATACGGAGATCCTCTATCTCATAAAATCTGAGGAGGTATGTCCATCAATCACTGCCGAATAGGTGAAAAAAGCACTTAAAGAAACGAAGAACTTTTCCGGTGCTGGACCAGATTGTATTAAGAACTTCTAGCGGAAGAAGTTTACTTCTACATAGCAACATTTCGCCCGTATATACACCTCATATTTAAAGTCAGAGACGCCCATTCCGCAGTGGCTGGTGTTAGGGCGCACGATACTCCTACCGAAGAAAGGCAACTTGTCCAACCCAGAGAATTACAGGCTAATAACTTGTTTAAACACGCTGTATAAGATCTTTACAGCTGTCCTAAACAACAGGATTGTTCGGCAAATTGAGCCTGTGTGGCGTGAGATGTACGAAAAACGTAGCTCGAAAAAAAGGTGCAGTAGGCTGTCGAGAGAACCTGCTAATTGACAGGTGTGTCTGCAAAGACGCTGCAGCCCATCAATGGCCCTCTGTGGCGACACTAGCCAGCGCGAGCATAAGGTCACTCATGTATTTTATATGGATGACCTGAACCTATGTGCCTCTGTTAAAGGCAAACTTCAAACTGCCATAAATATCGTCGTGAAGTACACAGGAGAGATTGGGATGGACTTTGGATTGAATAAATGTGCCAAAATTCATCTGAAGAAAGAAAAGATTGTTGGCGTTTCCGAGGACCCTGAGCTTGTGGATATAAGTGTTATTAGACATCTTAACACTGGAGAGACCTATAATACCTGGGCGTGCCTGAAAGCCGCATTCAGGACGTAACATCAGTAAATGAGTCTCTCCAAAGCAGATACAAGCATCTTCTTCGACAGATTTGGTCTTCCAATCTGTCAGCGTTGAACAAGATATCTGCGACTAACATGCTTTCTGTCCCGGTTCTACGCTACTCGTTTGGGGTGGTGATTTTGTACATACATTTGACATACATTCATACATATACACACATGTAATAATCTCTTTTATTCGTTTCTTTGATAGGGATAATGATTTGTTTTAAACGTGGAGAATACCATAAGAAAATAAAAAATGTAAATTTGTAGCTAATGAACGCAGAATACGATCAAAGTTCCAACAGAAAAGTTTTCCGCCTTAAAAAAGCCTAAAAAATTGTTTTTTATCATTTTTTTGATAGCACCCATAGTTTGGCAAAAAAATTTAAATTATAAAATTCTCATAAATTATGATGGAAGGTATTATATTCGTTTGAATTTGGACCTATTCACTTTTTTTCCAGTTTCGATGTTTTTAAACACCATGAGTCACAAAAAACGATTTTTACGAACACGTTTGCATTAAATATAGAATGGAGTTCATCATAATATAGAAGATTTCCCATTTTGGACATACTTTAATCGAGTGCGATCGCGAGAGACGTGATGAGAAAGTACTGGTTATCCCCGCAGGAGCTTTAACAAAAGGGACTTCACGTGCGCTTTATAGGCACGCTCGAATTTGCGAATTTTCGATTCTGAACTTAAACTCTCTACATGCTTTAGGGAAATGAATGGAATCAATTAAAAGTGCGCTAAATCAAAGTCTGAAATCTTCTCCTTAAAATGAGAATAAAAACATAATAAAGAATTTACTGGTTCTTGAATTATCATAAAAAATATGGAAGCGTGCCCAAGACGAAAATCAGTCGGAAATAGAATTTTGAATACTTCTAGGATATTCCCAGGATATACATCTTTGGACATAAAGGAATATCCCGCAATATCTTATTCATGCACGGGGTGAATTATATTTTAAGGTGCGTCCTGGACAGTTCCAAGGGTCTACACAGCTGAAAATGCCTTCACATTGAACTCTTGAGCAAAAAATACAGGAAGGACTCGTCGTATCGGGTATATCGCAATATTGGTTAATATTGCGGGTATTCATGCCCAAGTGTCATTCTCTTAATGAGCTTTCAGATCGTCACCGTTCGCTTTTCTCCATTCTTGAGCTTCGCTGGTTTGCATCGCTTTCTCGTATGAAAATGGTATACCACACTTCGATACATTTGACTCATAGCGTATGGGTATTCTCAAACTTCGACGATCTCCTAGATTGTGTTATCGTATGAGACTAACGCCTGTAACACTAATTCATCCGGTGCCTTCTCTGCATTTTCGGCAGCCGACACAAAAACTTCGTTTTCTTCCGCTTCCTCACCGTCGCCTTCCTTCTCACGAATCTCGGTAGCACTAGTTTACTCGTATCACATTCTTTTAGTAACGTCGTCTTTCTATTCACCTCTTGAAACATTACATCTCGTGACATCGTCTTCGACACTGGATCTTATACCCGATAATTCGACGAATCGTCATTATACCCAACAAACATTATCCTGTTTGCTCGAACTTCAAATTTTGTTGTGGCCTGCTTTGGTACATTTATGTATGCATTGGATCCCAATATGCGTGGATATTTCAAATTGGGCTTCTTGCCAATTCAAAGTTCATACGGTGTTGACGCACTACTCGTGCTCGACAATACTGATCGGTTCATTAAATATACAGCCAGGTTTTTGCTTCTACCCACAGAGTTGAAGAAAGGCTTTTTGTATGTAATATCGTCCTTGCGCTTTCGATGATAGTACTATTATTTCGCTCTGCCTTGCCATTCGCTAAACTCCACGCGACTCGAAATAACAGCTAAAAGCTTTATTTCGGAATTCTCGACCATCACTGGACCTTATAAGTCGCATTGGTCTGCCAAACATTAATTTCTCGGCAATCGTCTTCGAGTTATCGTGCACCCAAAAAAGTGTGATACATGCATTGCTAAGAACCTCAGTGGGCAGAAAAGTTCTAAAGCTGTCGACGTCTTTTGGTGGACGTCTTGAAGACATCTTGAGGTCCTTCTAAAGACAGGAAATGATCAAAAGGATATCTATAAGACGTCAAGTCGCATGACCTAGAGCAGCGATTACCAAACTATTGCCGACGGCAGAGTCGTTTATAGCGGTAAAGAGATACAACCTTGGCCCGACAGTGGCGGAAGGGGAATGTCAGCCTGGTCACGGTAGATGCGGCAGTACTTTCCTCCACTTGCAATGGATGACCCTTTCATTGTCATGAGGTTAAGGCATGTTACATAAACTGCAATTATGAAAAAATGGCTTAAATAATTTTAAAGTAGCTAAATCAACTTCCTTATATAGTCAGAAAAATTTGGAAAAAAAGTTTGATGAAAATTGGTTAATATTGCCAGTAACAAAGGAAACCTTTCAGTGCTCGCAAAATTTCCAGAACTCTTAACTGGGATTGCAGATATTAACCGATTTTTTACTATCCTTTTTTAATCTTCTCGTCATTATCTAATAAAGCTAATGCACCATATTAATAATCAATTTATTAATATTTCACCAAATTTTAATTTTTCTCAACTGGCCCTAATCCTCTAAGAATGGCAAGGTCGCACGAAGCAAGCAAACGCCCGCACTACAAGCAGTCAAGTGCTCCCTTGGGTACCAGTATTTTGCAAAAATTGTAGGGTGGTGGGTCTGCCGCACCCCAGAAAGTGCGATAAGGTGTGGGAACCGCTGACCGAGAGATATATTTTAAGGATGTCTTTAGGATGCCCGGGTGCTCACTGGGACACTTTATGTTGGGACTCACTGGTCGGGGGGTGAGCGGAACATCCATGCACAATTTCATAATATCGATATTGGATATTCTAGAATCGACACTTTTTCTCGAGGCGCATTTTAATTGAAATTTATGGGCATCAATTCACCCCATTGACTATGTGCGTCACTTACACAACAAAGGAAACTAAGAATGTGTTTCACGTACGTATATTACTATTCAGTGGCTTAGCCAGCATTTGATAAAGGGAGGGGTTTTAAAGGCTCAACAGAAAGTACGTTACTACTTACAGGGACAAATTAGGGCGATGTAAGAGATAACATTTATAAATGTCATATTTATTATCTTTGCGGAAAAATTGATTTAAAATCATGAAAATTCTACATTATCGCCCACATCCAGTAAACTATACTAACATATTTTCAATTATCCTTTAATTGAGACCACATAAGAGCCATCCGGTTCTATATGAAAGCGCTCTTTGTAACGAAAAACAGATTATTATATTATTCCTATTACAAAATTTATTGGTAAAATTCCCTTGCTAAATCCAATCTAATAATTTCAAATGTTGTTGCCTCCAACCCAAGTAGTTTTTCAAATTACTTTTCAGTTCAAAACGGTACAATCAATTTAAAAATTTAAGCTCAGGGATTGTATCTAAAAATTGTCTTCATATTGATGTCATTCGACTCTATGTGACGTTCCGCAAGGAAAACGGTCACTTCTTTCAATCGTAGTTTAGGGGATATTCGCCTTTTTGTGAACAAAGGTTCAAGGTATCGATTTTAGGATTTTCATGCGAAATCATACTTCAATCTATACTGTACCTCGTGACATTATACTTATGTCCCAGAAGTGACTAAAAGTGGCTAAATTTTATGTATAGACCAAAAATTTATTACGTGCGCCTATGGCACTCGTCAGTTTTGAATACATCTCTCTTGAAAACCAAGTTTTCGAAGTTCCAACTTCAAAGGTGCCCTGGCGACTCGTTTTTCAACCTTAAGTATTCGACCTGGGCTTGAAGTGTCAGGAATTTATCAAGCTATTTGCCCATATATGTAACTACATACCGACAAGGTGGGCCCTTTCTTTGCGATACTTCACATATAGTGTTTGAGAAATATATGTTGTTAATATTTTATCTTTCAAAATTAACATAAAAAATTAATCGCAAGCAAAAATTTTTTGTTTGTGGAATTTTTGATTGAAATATGTCAAATTGGGCTTTCAATTATAATAGATTACCTTTGAGGCACAGTCGAAACTTCCATTAAGAGTTGCTAAAACTTTAATTATGGTCGGATCAGGATTGCATTTCACAGCTGTAATAAATTAAAAATATTATTTTTATGAATCTTGTGCATATATGAGGCATTATTTCTCAACCATGCTCCAATTTTAAAAGTCACAACCCCCAGTTCCCTTTAAATTCAGAGTTTGTTTTCACTACAAGAGGCGAAACTTTCATCCCCAAGGCAAAACGGGCATTTTGGAATGATTACAACTTCCTTTCTACAAATTCGAATTATATTTTGTATTAGTGCCCTCACAAAATGAAATATCGGCGGGATATCCCATTCATCTCACAGGATATCCTGGGCACATCCAAGGAATATCGCGGATGATATTGTGCAGGGCGTAAATCTTGATATCCCTGGAATGTGCCATGGATATCTCAGAATATCCTGATAATATCCTATTAATTTTCCAATTTTATATGCCAAGGATGTCCCCAAGATATCCCAATTCTATAATTTGGTACATTCCGGGAAATTCAGATATATCTACTGCCAATTATGTGTATATTCAAGTGTATAAATAAAATAACTTATTATTTAAAAACATTAGGCATTTTTTCGGAGATTTTGTACAAAGTACAAAATTATTATAAAGTACAATAATAACTACGTTTTCCCCCCAAAGGGTAAAAACGATTATTTCTGGTTTTGCTGGGACCTGACCTTTGAGATTACCCTTTCTTCTTCCCTCGCGAGATAGACGTGTGTTTTGCTCTCTTGAAACCCTTTTTATTCATTCATCTGGCTCTTTACTTTTTTGAATCCCCCTCCTGAAGTTGTCTCCAATTTTTTCATAAAATCGTGTTATAGGCCCCTATGTAAAAATCTTAAATATTGTGCAACCTTTTGCGGGGATTGATTATCATTGATTGAAACTCCATGTTTGGTGGCCCAAGAGGATCAGCATTTCCTAGGCGCAGAGTAAATTCTTCTAGTTGATTCGCGCCATTATGACTCCAGTAAATCTATATCTTCTCCAGTCCATCCTTTTGTCTGGAAAGTCCACCACGTACCTTCCAAGCCTTTAAATGTAGATCTGACACATTTGGTGGAGGAGAATTGGTTTCCGTGTCTATAAGGTTCTGTGAAAGATTGTAAATTTCACATGGGGGTCCCAGTGATCGATTCTTCAGATCTGCTCTCCAGAAGACTTTCTCTCATCTCGAAACAATCATAATGAAAATCCCGTGGGCTAGATTGAGATGTTGCAGAACCCTTGGAATTAGAAAGAGAGGTGGAAATGTCCATTCTAGGTCCTAATTCCCCATTTGACTGAAGGCATTCACAAATGTTGATTTCTGATCCCTGATTCGAGATGCATAAGTTGGACCGACTGCTGATTGTGCGGCTGGCATCAAGTCTATTTGTGGAACTCGCGATTTTTCGAAAAGCCGGCCTGTAACTCTCGTCGACAAATGCCAATCCGTTAGAGAATCCAGTCTGGATAATCAGTCGGCTACCACATTGTAAACTCCTGGTATAAAGTGAGCCTCCAGTTGAAGATCTAGTTTTGAAGTTAAAGTTTACAGTTTCTCTGTTAACTGTAACAGAGGTTGTGACTTCGTGCCTTCTTGCCTGCAAATATAAGCTATCACTGTCTTGTTGTCTGATTGAAGAGATAAGGCTTTTCCCTGCAAAGTACGAGCATTTTTGATAATCGCTATGTACACTGGCCACATTTCCTTTTTGTTCATATGCCCGTTTTTCTGATCCAAACTCCATTCAGCTCGTCTCCAAACTGGGCTCTCCAAACTATGCTCGATGCATCTGGTGTTAAATGCATAGCAGACATTTTTGGAAGTATTTTCGATCTTTTGGTCTATTGTTCAGACACCATTGCATGTCCGGTTTTATCTGATCCGGAATCGTTAAGGGTTAATTCGGAAAGAATTCCGGAAGCGAATTAGCAGCTCATTTCATTCTTCTGCAAAACATTTTCCCTAGAGGAATTACAAGGTAGGCAAACTCCAGCCTTTCGGGAAGTGATTTCGCCTGATGCCAGGTATAATGGAGAAGTTCGTCCGAGGTATTTATAAAAGGTGCTTCCTTTTCAAGAAAAAGATGGTTTAAATTGTCACCAATGGATGGATGCTTTTTAGCTAAGGTAGAAAGATCCTCCTGAAATTCGCTTCTTTGTTGCAGTAAACCATGTGGAATGGTACCCAGTGAAAGATCAAACTTAGTTAGAAGGTCTGAGAAAGGTGTAAAACCTGATAATCTGGTTAGCTGCGTGTTAACTAATAAGGCTAAAAATACAGGAGCAGCCTGAAACTTCTTTTGAGCTTCCACATAACGGATCTTAGTCCACGATTCATTATCAAAACGTTGACCCTGATTTGATAACTCTTCCGATCCTTTGGAACTGTTGGCTCCAACTCCTTAGTTGAGGGGAAAAGTTTATAATCTCTTTGTTAACGTTAAGCGAAAGAGATGACAATCCAGCATGGCTCGTTTCATGTTAGAAAAGGATTTCTCAATCGCAGATTTCGCCTGCGGTTGAAAAGACCTTACAAATCCTACCGTTGGTACAGCGAAGCTGATTGCATTGGGCAAGTAAGAATTAGGAACATCCCCCACCAAATCCTGTTTTAAAAAATCATGAACCTTCCAGGTTTTTCAATCCTCAGGTAGATTTTGGATTGCCAGATATTTAAGTTTCATCAAGGAGATAATGTCTGTTCCCTTTGCTGGCCATAAAAATTATGATAATTGTTTCTATAACATTCTATAATAGCTGCACTGGACGAGACATAAATAAGAGAAACTTTCTTTATTAGTAATGATATAGTTCAAAGCTGTCAAATGACGAGCGTTTTTAAATACCAGTACCGGGTGAACAGGAGAAAACATCATTTATCTGTCCAGTCAGAAAACTTGTCATAGGCTGCCAAAGGGCGAACGCTATGAAAAAGCTGCGTAGAGCGAGCTTTCGGAAGTGTTATTCCCGTATCTTGGGACAAAGTTATGGGTATTGGTTGTCAACGGACAAACGCAATAACTTCCTTGATGTCATATAAAGTCAGGTCATCTATTTTTGTACATAAAAAAAGTATCGAACAGAAAGAAAAAGAGAGATGTTTACCATTAGTTGAAAACCTTTTTGCAAAATTTCAATGTAATAATAATCAACCTTCGAACGGTACACACCGTTTTGATATACGTCCATACGCTAAGGAAAACAAAAAGCGCACTGAAGCTCGCACGACGTGCGGGTCTAGCCAAAGCAGACCAAAAAATTGGAGACCTCTTCAGGAGGGAGATTCAAAAGAGTTAAGGGCCAGATGAATGAATGAAATGGGCTGAAAGAGAGCCAAACACACGTCTATCTCATGAGGGTAGATTAAAGGGTAATCACGAAGGTCAGGCCGAAGGCACAGATATGAAATAGTAGAGTTCCCTCTAAAGTCACTTACAGGTAAATTTCATCATTCTGTGTCTACATGCAGGCTCTGACACCGTGAAACGGGACCGTTTTCTAAATTAGCGAACTGTCTTGTTATTTACGGCGTTCAAGAAATGTTCCTAGGCGTTCTGAGAGCTGATTGGCTAACTCATGATTCAGAGCGTGCGGAGGGAGCAGGGTCGTTGTTATTACTTTGGGTGCACGGAGTATTGTTTGAAATAAATTTTGTTTAATATCACTTGATAATTAGCGAGTGCATATTTTCAGGATTAGAATCGCTGAATCACGACAGATTAATCGTAGTAAACGGAAAAGAAATATGATATATTAAACCAATCTTGACCGAATTTCGTGATCGTACTTCTAGTGATGCTTGAAATTATTATTTGTTTTCAGCTTTGTAGGTCAAACTTTCATCACGATCGTTATACACGATATCTGTTCGGTGTCTGGCAATGCAAAATTTTCCGCACAGTTGTCAACATTTTTAAAGTAAAAATTAAAAAATTAGGAACTTTCGAAAAACTTGTTTTAGAAATTAACACACAAATTCACACAGAAATTTGGGAAGTTCCTTAATTATGAGATTCCGGAATGTATACAATTAAAAAATCATTAAATAATAAATCAAATAAACTGCTTTTATTTTATTAACATATTTTCTTACTCATGTATTATTTAAAAAAAATTTAATTGTTTAAATTCGGTAATATTGTAAACTGGCAGGAATCTTATTATTCCGGAATTTTCCAATTTAGGAATTTCAAATTGTCGGCAATGGTATAATTATGTACATTTTCTACTTCGAATATTTTTTAAAGAATTTTCAAAGGTTTCAAAGTAATAAGCCATTTTTCTTGAGATTCCTTCGAAAAATTTCGCAAATGCGGACATAATTAAATTTGTTCATATCTAGTTTGCAACGTTCAAACATTTCGAATTTTATTGAAAATAAAGTTTATGAAACTTCACAACAGAGTTGGAATTCATGAAATCTACATTACTCCTAAAATGTAGTAAATTATATGGTTCCTTTCAAATTATAAACATTTAATTGGAAAACGACGATAAGAAATAATTTGTTTTTATAAATTTGAATTTCGTGGTATGCAGCGGCCGTAAACGGTGAGATTCACCAATCACCGCGACACGTCACATCGTATTAGTTAGCACGATCTCTACATACCGTGGAGTTCAAATTTACAAAAACAACTTCAACCATTTTCTTTTATTCGCATGCAAAATAAATTATTGTAATGTTAAACAAATCAAACGTAAATCTTAGAAATGATATTCAAATCTGGAATTTACATTTTTTTACAAATGAAACAGATGATGATAGCAAATACATGCAAAACCGATTTTGCGTGTTTTCAAATATAACCTCTATGATAGTCTTAACTTTTTTCCAATTTTCATGCAGTAGTAGTTTATTGCTTGTTAAAGTATACAGATACATTATCGCAAAATTCACCTGTTTTATTAAGAATTAAACTATCTTCTCAAAAATCAAATTATTTTATGAAAATGCAACTATTTTTCGTTGAAACTTAATCTTTTATTTAAAATTACTTATTACTTATTACTTATATTATTACTTATTAAATTAATTATGTAAATTCATATTTGTAGAAAATTGCTATAAACAATAAAAAATATATTTATAAAAAGTTATATAAACATCTACCCATCAGTAGAAAGCACAATGTCATGTACTAGAACCAACTTATTTTATAAAAAAAGTAGAAAAAATCACAAATAGCGCAAAAAACTCGCAAAACCTAACTTTTCACTTATGGGATTTTCGTGGGACCCTATAAAACAGACTTATGGGATTGACAGAACCGTCTTTGTTCCTTACGGGAAATACGTGTTAAACCTCATGGAACTTGAGGAAAATCTCAATAACATTTTTTTCAATAAAAAATGCATTTGTTTTTGTGGGGATGGGGTCAACTTTGCACGTAGCAACTTTGCACGAGCACGTCGATGGCCAGACGGACAACTGTGCACGTCTTTGGTCAGACGGACAACTGTGCACGTGCCAACTGTGCACGTTCCATCTGTGCACGTGCACAGTCGTCACTCGGACAACTGTGCATGTCGAAATTTCGACGTGCACAGATAGGCTCCTGTGAAGTTATACGTGCACAGATGTCCCTTGCCCAACTGTGCACGTTCACAGATGGAACTGGCCTAACTGTGTACGTACACAGATGTTACTTGCCCAACTGTGCACGTTTATATCCTTACCTTAGAGTTTATACGAGGATGGTCCTTGATATCTATGTATGATAAATTTTTAGCAGTTAAAATTATTCAAACCTGGTGAAATGAATAGATACATGAAAATTCAAAGCATTCAGCTAATTCAAGGAATTCCACAAATTGAAGAAATTTAGGGAATTCAGAGAATTCAAGTAATTCAGAGAATAAAAGGAATTCAGAGAATGAAAGGAATTCAGAGAATTCAAGGAATTTAGAGAATTCAAGGAATTCAGAGAATTCAAGGAATGCAGGGAATTCAAGGAATTCAGAGAAGTGAAGCAATTCATAGAATTTAAGGAATTCAGAAAATTCAAGGGATTCAGAGAGTTTGAGGCATTCAGCGAATTCAAGGCATTCTGTGAATTAGAGCAACTCAGCAAATTCAAGGAATTTAGCAAATTCAGGAAATTCAAGCAATTCAGCTAATTCGAATTATCATAAGAATTTCAGGAATTAAAACCATTTTGTAAATTCTCAGGATTTTGAATTCGTTGTATTCATAGAATTCTTGAAATGGCTGACATTCTCTGAATTCCTTAAATTCTCATAATACCCTTAATTATCAAAATTTCTTAACATCTATGAATTCCTTGAATTCCTTCAATTCTCTAAATTTCTTGAATTCTCTTAATTCCTTGAATTCTCTGAATTCCTTGAATTCGTTGAATTTCCGAGATCCCTTGAATTCTCTGAATTCCTTAAATTCTATGAATACCTTGAATTCTCTGAATTTTTTGGATTTTCTGAATTCCTTGAATTTGTATATAATATAATAATTTGGTATGAATATTTTCATAAATATAATCTTCAAAATATTTGTAAATAAACTTCAAAAAAGTTAGTACGCTCCATTCCACCAGGATTGAATAATGTTAACGGCTAAAAATTTATTATACATAAATATTAAGGACCACCCCCGTATAAACCCTTGCGTAAGGACATAAACGTGCACAGTTGGGCAAGCGACATCTGTGCACGTGCACAGTTGGGCAAGGGACATCTGTGCACGTGCAAAGTTGAGCAAGGGACATCTGTGCACGTGCACAGTTAGGCCAGTTCCATCTGTTGACGTGCACAGTTGGACAAGGGACATCTGTGCACGTGCACAGTTGGGCAAGTGACATCTGTGCACGTACAAAGTTAGACAAGTTCCATCTGTGGACGTGCACAGTTGGGCAAGGGGCATCTGTGCACGTATAAGTTCACAGGTGGACAACTGTACACGTCAAAATCTAGACATGCACAGTTGTCACTTGGACAACTGTGCACGTGCACAGATGGTACTTGGACAACTGTACACGTCGAAATTTCGACGTGCACAGATGGGCTCCTGTGATCTTGGACGTGCACAGATGGACGTGCACAGTTGTCCGTCCGGCCATCGACGTGCACAGTTGGGCACGTGCAAAGTTGCTACGTGCAAAGTTGCCCGTCACCCGTTTTTGTGAGATATGCATGAAAATAGGAAAAAAGTTGGACTATCATAGAGGTTATGTTTGAAAACACGCGAAATCGGTTTTTGCATGTATTTGCTATCATCATCTGTTTGATTTGTAAAAAATATAAATTCCAGATTTGAATATCACTTCTAAGGTTTACGTTTGGTTTGCTTACAAGTACAATAATTTATTTTGCATACGAATAAAAGAAAATGGTTGAAGTTGTTTTTGTAAATTTGAACTCCGCCGTATGTCGTGATCGTGCTAGCCAGAGAGTATTAAAGAGAGTGGAAGGTGGCCGTACACTGGACACTATCGCACTCGCCGCTTTGGGGACAAAGCTCGGGTATTTCAACGGGAAGTTAACTTTCTACGATACACGAAGAGGCAATTGCATGATCCATGGGCAATAGCGTCTGGTCATTGGTGTCAAAAGAGATCCTGACGGCTTCTTTGTGTTTCTTTGGTGATGTCTCGAGGATTCATTTCGTGTGTTGAGATTTTTAACATTACATTAAGACAAACTTTCTGGTAGAGAACTAATTAAGTGTTCTTCGACGTGAGATCGTGCGCTTTTATGAAAATAAGGACACTATATCCTCAGTGCGGCGTCACTTAGCGATCTCCAACGAAAAGCGTCGTGTTCTGTGCCCTTCATAAAATTGCATAATTATCAAAAGGAATGAATGTTTAAGGATCTGGCAGAATAAAACAGTGTATTATGCTATAAAATTCGAAAGGATTTTATACAAATTTTTATTTTTCGCAGGTATATAACTTGGATACTAGAAAATGATTCGTCTGATTCACGCGGCCTTTTTCCATTCGGTCACATCCGATACATCAATTTTTGTACCCAATCGGTTGCAATCCGCAATTCCCTGGCGGACCGGCCAAACGCAAGCATTACGCTACAGCGTAATGCTAAAGTAATGCTAAAGTAATATGGCATCATAATTATTAAAAGAAGCAAAATAAATATGTAAACTGTTGAAATTATAATAATACGTTAAATGGCCATGCTGTAATTGCAAGAAGTTGCTTTTTCAGCGTTAAAAAATAAAAAAAACAAAGTAACTGTCAATGAAGTTGGACCCCTGCATGTTGGCAACCCGCTTGAAGACGCCGTTAACAGACTGTAATGACAGACACATTATTTTTCATTTTTTAATGCTGAGAAAGAAACTTATTGCAATTACGGCATGGCCATTTAACGTAAAATTTAACGTATTATTATAATTGCAACAGTTTACATATTTATTTTGTTTCTTTTATCAATTATAATGCCATATTATTTTAGCATTACTTTAGCATTACTTTAGCATTTCCCTGTAGCGTAATGCTTGCGTTCGGTCGGTGCGCCAGGGTTACCTTTTAAGAATGCCGATTCAAATAATTTTTACTGCCGATTTAAATGCATCCAATCGACTTTTGTTTCCTGGGTTATTATTATTATATAGTTTAGTTAGTCCTCGAGACGGTAACCCTCAACTCGCAGAGCATGCGCAGAAACATCATTACGTGACTTTAGCGTATACCGTATTCTACGAAACGCTATGCAAAATCTCTCTAATATACATTGGAATTGAAGAGCACAACATTACTTCCAAAGTGCAGTAGATTATATGGTCCCTTACAAATTATAAACATTTCATTCGAACACGAATGTGAGAAATAATGTCTTTTTATACATTTGAATATCGCGGTAAGCAGAGTACACGATTTTCAGCGCTCCTACAGTCTCGGGGACTAACTAAACCTAAATAATAATACTTATAATAATAATAATAAACCAGGAAACAAAAGTACATTGGATGCATTTAAATCGGCACTAAAAATTATTTGAATCGGCATTCTTAAAAGGTAATTGCCGATTGCAACCGATTGGGTACAAAAATTGATGTATCGGATCTTGAAATTAATTTTTCGAAATGAAAAATCATTTCAAATTTTAACCTTGAAAGTCCTTAAATGGCTTAAAATTTTATTTCCGGAATCTGGATTTGTTTCTGGAATTTTCTGGTATTATTTCAATTTGAAAAGATTTCAAAAAATTTAAAAAAAAATGTTAATTTTTGAAGATTTCGTAATAAAATTTTTACCGTTTTAAGACTTGTTTACTTTCCTAAAGCCTAATTCAAGCTCCAGTTTGAGTGGTGGAATATTAAAACAAATAAATAGGTTTTTCAAATTTTTATTTTGAATTCTAAATTATTTCTCCCATCGTACCGAAAAACTAGATGCACGCGTAGCGCGCGATTTAGATGCTACTTTTTTGGAATTTCAAATAGGTGTTTCGTGAATGAAACTCGATAAAATATAATTTTTTTCTCATGCTTTACAAAATCGTAACTAGATAATAAATCATTTTTCCGAAGCTATGATTTTATATTATTTACGTTTGTTTTGTTTAACATTGCAATAATTTATTTTGCATATGAATAAGAGAAAATAGTTGAAGTTGGTTTTTGTGAATTTGAACTCCGCGGTATGTCCGAGATCGTGCTAGCTAAAACGATGTGATGTGACGCGGTGATTGGTGAATCTCGCCGTTTACGGCCGCTGCATATTGCGAAATTCAAATGTATAAAAACGAGTCAGCTATTAGGAGGTTTGAGTTGATTCTTGATTTCGAAAATTGACACCTCAAATACACGTAAAGAAGTCTTGAGATATTTAACGATTTTGTTTTTCAAGAATTCTTATCGAATGTTTTAAACTATCCGATTCTACCGTTTAATTTTTCATTATTTATGTTTTATTTTTCAATTGATTTTAAATATTGTAAAGTCAAAATAATAATAAGTGATA
>CAKNWT010188763.1:0-13633 GCA_932066315.1 Andricus coriarius
ATAACAATTCTATGAAATAGTAATTTTAGTTCACACAGTTTTCAGTATTTTGCTATTTAGATACTCAATATTCTATTTAGTTAATGTTTTTTTGGTAAATTAATTTATTTTAAACAATCATCAAATATAATTTAAAATATATAAAGGAAAATGTTCTCACATGGTAAGTTTAAAATGATTCAACAATGGTACTACAACCATGGACTAGGTTTTCGACCTGTTGCCTGGGTATTGTGACAGGTGCCTAAGAGATCTTTAACCGGATAGTGCTAGTGATAGTGAGGCCCAAGTGCCCCACGACTGTAAAGAGAGTTACATCAGGTAGGTAAAGCCGTCAATGCAATAATTGTTGTTCTTCTAATAAAGTGTCCTTTTTTATGTTAGAGAAAGTTTACTTGAGGATTAAAATGCAAGTTTCTGAACACTGTGCTAATAAAGGTATAGATATGAATGAAAAAATGGAGATGAAAGTTTATTCGAAAATTGTTGTGCTGTGCTAAAAATGGAAAATTTAAAAATAAATAAGGATTTTTAAAATTTCTATCGTGAAAACGGAAACAATTCTTTTATAGAAGCTGTTCTAAGCAAGTGTCTACAAATAGCTCCACACGAGTGAAAAGTGAATTTAAAACAAAGTTGACATCTTTTTACAAACAGACAGTCATAAGCGCCAAAACTCAGCGTGGTTGCAACAAGATATTTCTATCCAGATGGTTTTCCGCAGCAAAAACAACAAAGGTATTTTAAACAGAATTGTTTAAAGATTCATTACAATTGTTAACAGTATAATAATTAGGTATATTACGTAAAGTTTTTCCACGCCCTTTCCATTTTCATAAGGTTTTTTTGTGTATACGCTTTTTTAGAAATTTGTTGGGCCCGCTGTAAGCGATATCCACGAAATTCCCAAAACTTTCAACCGATAAGCTAAGTCCACGTATGACTTAGATCGGAAAACTTTGATTGTTTGAGCTATTTCGACTTTATCAAATTATACTGAATGACTAAATCATGCGAAGGGTTTTCAGAAAAACCGGTTAAAAAATTAAAAAATCAACATTTTTTGGTTGTTTGTTAAACATTGTATTGAACAATTCGGAAATGTTAAAGCTTCCTAATTCAAAATTGCTATATACCTTTTCTTACGTTTTCGCAAGTTGGGAATATGATTTTTACATTTTTTACGTGATAGTGAACATTTAATCTTCAATATCTCCGAATATATTGATCCTACGAAAAAGGAAAGATTAGTTTCAGAATGAGCGCCTTCAAAATACAGAAAGAAATATCATAAAAATCAAATGAATACAAAGGCCGCAGCAGGATAAGCATGGTCGGGGTGCCCCCGCTCGGATGTGATCCACATTGCTTCAGACACAGTGTCGATTGCTTCTAGGCAGATAGAAAAATACTTCTCTTCGCTTACTGCTGATATTTGCCAAACTAATTTCATATTTACCCAGGATGCACCACGTAGAGGTTGTCAGTCAGATTGGCATCCCTTACTTTATGTAAACTATATATAACTATATACATTCTATATTAATAACTTAACAAAACATATAAAATATATACATATGAGACATGAATAGAAACAACTTAGAATATGGCACCATGGAAAAAATATCGAATGACGATGAACTGAGATCATTCCGAAATTAAAAATAAAAGTAAATCACTAATGCAAATATGCGTACACTTATTGAGAATTAATCAAAACACTTGAAAATCAGTTGCCACTTTTAGGCGGGGCAAGATTTTTGTGCGTATGAAGTGTATATATGTGAACGCCCGCGAAGAAAGGGAATTATAACTATATCTGAGAAATTCGCATTGATCTGCAAAGTGAAGCCCTCTTATGGTGTTCCTGTATTGGAACGCCTATTCAATCGTTCCTCCTGTAAAATGAAGCTAACGCACAATAGGTCCCTTTCTTCGCGGATATAGGATGTATATAGTTGTATATAGAGTACATAAAGTAAGGGATACTATCCTGGGCAAACATGAAATTAGTTTGGCGAATGTCAGCAGTAAGCGAAGAGAAGTATTTTTTTAACTACCTAGAAGCAATTGACACTGTGACTGGGTAATTCACAAGAAAATGTGCTTCTAATGGAATAATTATGTTTCATTTGCTTTTATTACACTATTGCGCATAAATTATTGCGCCATATTTTTAAAGAAATGTTGGCCCCTCATTATCATGGGATTGCATACATCTGAGGGGCTAACAAGTAGTTTTTATTTGTTTAGACTGTGAACTAATGCTTTGATCATCTCTGCAAAAATACATATTGCAACCTTGAATATGAGCATGATATAGGGGAAAAATGGTTGGTCTACCAAAAGTACTTCCTACAAAAAAAAGTATTTAAAAATTTTAATAATTTCTTTTATTCTCTTCAAATAAGCAGAATTGGTTCTTGAATTTTTCTCAGAACCTCTTTAGTACCCACTGAAACATATATTTCAACCACCGAGATCGGTTGAGCCGTTTACGAGAAAATTTGATTTTTTGATTTTTCAAAATTTGTTTATAACTTTTGTAAACAATTTTTTTTAGTTGATACTTAGGGTAAATTTATTTCATAGGGGTAGCCACTTACCCCTGCAATATGTACAATTCAAAAAATTTTAATTTTAATATCTATGCAATGTTCAAAGAGTATATTTAAATAAATGTTTGTGTATGGTTAACTTGTTTAAATAATTATCAGTTCATCAGTACTGATTCACCTTTCACTCGATACAACTGAATAAGAGGTTCGAAATCATGAATTCGAAAAACTATTATAAAACAAATTTCATGATCTTATAGAATTTTTTTTCAATTTGACGAACGTATTACATTTGCCATTCTGAATTTTGATATTTTTATCACATATTTAAAACCCACAACCTACGCAATGTTTCTTAAATGGACTTCATAAAATTATAGTCATATTCAGAATTGGTTAGCTACCATATTGGATCCGCCATTTTAAATTTTGAAACCTTGAAAACAGATTTGGAATTAGGAGCCCAAAAAGTATTTAAAAAATAAATATCATGTCACTCGGATAATATTTCGACGTTTGTCCACCTTTTCGACGATCCGGACCACTGTGCGACGTGCCGGCAGATATGCACCTTAATGTGCACACCATTGATGTGTATATAGCCAGCCCGACAGGCGGAAGCGACGCGGTCCGGCGAACTGCATGACTGACGTTCCGGTAAAATGCCGGCCCACGGTACTGCGTAATTACATGTGTCCAATTAAGACCGATTGATCCGATAAAGCCCGATCAAACCCGATTGTAAGATGTTATCCCAAATATTTATCGATTCAACTTTCAATCGGAATAAATCGGATTAATTTTTCTTCTTTTAGAAAGGATGCTTATTTTTTGAAATTTGCAATATTTTTTTAGAAATATAAAATATATTTCACCTGCAAAAAAATCGAAATCCCATGATATATTTTAAAAACACTATTTTTTTGTTTTGTATTCCCGAAATATAATTTTTCAAGGTTGCATATACTTATCCTCTTTCTGTTTCACGCACAGCAAGGCAAACCAAAAACAGCAATCTGCCAAAAAAGCAAAAACCAAACAAAAAGTCGAGTTGATCCTATTTATTTATCCAGAACGAACAAATCGCACTTTTCACTCACGTCGCGCTAAATCCGAGCGAAAATTCACGGATGAACGCCGCACGAGATGACACTCGGCAAGAACAGCTGATCCAAAACGCAGATTCGCGTTTTCGATCTCAATCTACTCGCACTATCAGCCTGCAGCGGTCGTGCAAGTCACAGGCCTGTCGTTCCTCGCCGTTTGCACGACCGACGGGCGTCTAATATGTCGGACCGTTGTCCGCCCTTTGGTCACATTCCGACTCTGCCGGCCTGATGCGTGCATTTAGCAGAACAATTACTTTAACCGACTATTTGCGGTACAGTCTCTGCAGCTTTCTTTTAAGCTCTTGGTACCTCTCCTCCTTTTCCTTCTTCTTTGCAGTGATGTGGTAGTCGGCCGAAGCCGAAAGTTCGATCACGAGTATAGTTCGTTTCTCGAAGTCCAGGAGAACAATGTCAGGTCTCGATTGTGCAATGGAGACTGCTGTCTGAAAATCGTAGTTTCAGACAATTTGGCATTTTTCGTTTTGGACCATTGACTCTATCTCCCTCAGAGCGTTCGCCAGGATAGGGCAGAGGCCAACACCGTAAGAGCGGCAAAGATGGTAATAAAGCACCCTTAGGCCGCATTATGTCTGTAGAGATACGTCGTTCCTGTGTGAGTGGGACACCTAGATAGTATGTGTTCTAGGTACTCCGTGTGTGCACGACACGCTATGCACCTCTCCCTGCGAACTTCTTAACGTAAAATACGGTCACGATATACTTAAGTGGAAATTATACCGTCCTGGCATGCGGAAATGAAACCCTCTGTAGCTGAATTAAATCCTGATGATCTGAGGAAAGCAAAAGTTTGCTTCTTCGATAAGGACTGATCTTCTACATTTCTATGAAAGTTTCCGTGCACTTTCTGGTCGAGTAGCTGTTGGCGGAATTTTTCCACTTCTACTTTTTTTCTTGGGCTTTTAGAGGTGAGGAATCTAGATCAAGTAATGCACTTTCCTCACTTCCGATGTTCAAATTCATGTCAAGGGTCTCTGCCGCCTGCTCCGCGGCTTTATAAAGGAACGCTCCTATGTCAATCATCTCGTGTTTCCTGACAATTTTTGGGAAAGGATCTTTGCCATTTGCAATGGTGTAAGCTGTACTTAGAACAATTCAGTTATGAAGACAATGGAGAATCAGACGTCCGCCTTGACGGAGTGAGATATACATATAATCGCGGAACGGACGAATTGATATGCAAGCTCTTCTACATATTAATGATATTATGCGTCGCGATATCAAGGGCCATAAGCTCGTTCTGCGTACATTGAACGACCCTGAACGAGTAGCGTACAACCGTAGCGGTAAACTGCGAGTCTGTATGATGCGTCCTGAATGCGAGTCTGCGGCACGCCCATATATGTATAGGTCTCTCCAGTTTCAAGATGTCTGATAACACTTAAACCCACAAACTTAAGGTCGGTGGGAACGACAGTAATCCGTCCTCGTTTCAGATTAATCTTGGCACACTTGCGTTATCAAAAATCCATATGAATCTTTCCTCGTACCCCTGGACGATATTTAAAGCACTTCAAAGCTGCATTAAACTTAAAGCAAAGATATTTAGGGCATCCATATAAAATACATGACTTAACTTATGCTCGCAATGATTAGTGTCGCCGCAGAGGTACCCAGGAGAATTGCGTGGTGATAAAAGTATGATGCAAGAGAGTGGAGGGCTCATGGTGTCGTCCTGAAATACGCTTCTCTGGAAGGTGACGCTGTTCTTTGTCACACGATACTTTTCAGATGAGATAGTTAATCTAGTTTTTCAAAGGGGCATCAATCTATATATGCATTTCACTATGTGTGGATTAACCATCAAGCTTTCCAACAGACAGGTGATAAGTATATGCGAGCTTACTGTGTCTTTACAGACGCTTCTGTCAATTAGCAGGTTCTCTCGGCAACTTGCTAAGCCATTTTCCGAGCCACGTTCTTCATACATCCCTCTCCACACAGGCTCAATTCTTCGAATAATCCTGTCGTTGAAGATAGCTATGAAGATCTTGTACAGCGTGTTCAGACAAGTTATTGTCCTGTAGTTCTCTGGGTTAGACAAGTCGCCTTTTTTCGGTAGGAGTATTGTGCGTCCAAATACCAGCAACCGCAGAATGGACGTCGTCGAATTTAAATATTAGGTTAAGATACGGGCCAGATGTTGGTGCATAGAAGTAAACTTTTTCTATAAGAAGTTTATAATAACATCTGGTCCTGCAGTGGAAAAGTTCTTCGTGCCCCTTGGTGTTTTTCACCTCTTCGGCAGTGATTGATGGACACTCCTCCTTAAACGTTATGAGGTTGTCGCAAAGCTGCTTGAAGCGGATGATATTTTTATTTTTTTTCCTTTAATTCCAGTGCTTCCGGGATCTTGTATACCTCCATCCAAAAAGTCTCTACCTCGTCCGGCTAGGTTGGATATTGGACAAAATCAGGGAGATCGCTAAAAAGGCACGATGGGTCAGCGAGAAACTGTTGATTATGACGCTGACGCACCCCTCCCTCTCCTGTGTATTCCTCATTGCGTCAGGTAACACCCGTATTTTGTCAACAATATGCTGCTTGATTGTCAGCAGCTTTGATTTGTTCTGTGTGTGATGTTAGATCCTCAGTTCGTGGGCGAACATTCAGACCCTTTCCGTAAACGGCCTACCGTATGTTTTGTAGGCAATCACACACTTAACTCGGGACGCATTCTGTCTTGCCCATCCAATCTTCTTGTTCAGTTGATGCAAGCGTTCTTTGGTCTTTTGATCCATCGTTGGTTTTAGCCTTTGATTTGAATCAGCCGAAGTTCTCGCCGCACCATAAACTAAACAATTGATAGTCCAGAGGTCAGACCCCTCCGATATATCCTCACGAAGGGGGGCATCCATTTCAGCCAAATCTTGGCGCTTAGGAGGAACTTGGGTGTTAATGTTCCTTCTTGTCCTGAAATCGTTATCATCACTCAGGGAGTGCCTGCTTTCCGCGCTTGGCCTCAATATCGCTTATTCCTCTTCGTCTGCGGCTTTTTCGTACAGTGGTTGGGGCTGCGCTCTGAGAGTTGATATATAGTTTTCGAGCAAAATTATGTCCAACCGAAATCCAATCCGATTATCCCTTCGAAAGTTATAGTGTTCACAGACCATGACAGCGAAGGCGACAACGACGACAGACAGAAACCGAAGTAATACCTAGTACATTGTTAACCGAGCGGGGAATCTAGGAGATTCCCAACTCGAGTGGGGAATAGATTCAACCCCCACTTGGTTAACATGATATTTTCTTTACATACCGCGAAGGGGAACTGATTTCGGGGGCTGGCGCAAAGCAGCAAAAGTGTTCGGTTCCACGATCGATTGATGCAACCACGAAAATATGGGCTTAAAGGTACCCCATGGTTTCGCATCCAGCCCCTTGTCCCGCTCCTTGGGGAGCCTATTTTTCCGCCCAAATCGAGCCCTGGCATTGAGGTTAAAAGTCTAATATTTCCAAACTTTCCCGTCATATTATCATATTATCATATTATCGTGAGTTAAGAGTAACTGTCATTGTTTTTTGCAATGGCCCAACATCTTTGTCTTTACTGGCGAAAAAGACGAATTTGTAAATATATCTCTCTGTGACAATAAATGTGACAGCTCTCAAAAGTTGCCACGGTCTTTAAAGTAAAAGGTATTCTCTGTGGTTTGGGATTCCGATGATTCCATTATGATCAAATCTTCCCTTTTACCATATTAGATAGTCAACGAGGTCTGATCGAGTTTAAAATGATCATTTCGAAGCCTCTCTGTCTATCGCATGATATAGGCAGAGTGGGTTTGCTTGTTTCGAAACGCGAAGTATGACTTGTCGTTCAAAGGCAACGGACGCTCTCTGTCCACTTCATGCAATAAAAATTAATGTTTCAAAAGGATCGTTTGGAATTCGATCGTACCTCGTTGTATATCGCATATGGCAGAAGGAGAGGTCCAATCGTAATGAGGCATCCTCATATGAACATTTGAAATTTCCGTCGAAAATTTTCCAAACAAAGATGAAAAAAATCAAGATGTCATCACCTTGTCAGGAAAGTTATTCGTAGAGGTATCTCTGATTTTGTCCACTATGGTAAAAGAAACACTATTCTGCTCCCTAATAGTACTGAACGTTCCTGGAACGTTCCGCGGGAATTTTCGACACGTTTCCGGAACGTGTAAAATGTCCGCTGTTTGGGAACATTCCACTGGAACCACTGCTTTATATAATACACTGGATACAGGATTCAATGTAAAACGCGTGTGCCTACTTGAAGGCGCCCGAGCCGACATTTTTTATGGATGTTTTGGTTCGGGACCACTCGGGACAGTTCGGGATATGCGGGAGATTCAAATGTGGTATGGAAGAGAACTTAAAAATATTAATAAAAGTCATGTAAAATTTAGTTTATTGTTAATAAATGAATGGAATAAAACTGAAAACTTAATAAAATTTAATTAAATGTAATTACATTAATAAAAATAATCGAAGAGTACAAAAAAAAGGAATGCCGATGAAACTTGAAATTGGTGGAATGCACATTTTATAAACACGTGGTTTAGAATATTTATTTCTTTTCTGTTGAAAGGTACAATAAAACTTTGAAGTTTTCACAAGTGAACACTGTAATAATTGTAATATCCTAAAAATCTGTATACATTAGAATTTTAAACTTAAGATCGAAAAGAAATCTATTCTATCATGAATAATTTTATACAAAATGAGCATGAAAAAGATTCACAATTAAAAAAAAAAACAGAATTCCAAACTATCTCACTTTTCGGCTCATTGGAGACAAAAATAACCAAATTAAAAAAGAGGGAGAAAAAGTCAACCAAAAACCAACCTCTCACTTTTTCCTTTCTTCGTCCTTTTTATACTACCAGGGAATCAGCATGTTTCGGGGCCAATTTAGACCCCCTTATCAGGGATTATTTATAGGAAAACTACAAGGTCTAATTAAAAAAATCTTATGCTAGTTAAAAAATCAAAACATAATACCCGCAATTAAAAAGAGACATTTACATACACATACACACATATATACTTCACCCTTTAAAGGTTACTATATCTAATTTTGCATACATTAGTGAAAAAAAAGAAAAGTGAAAAAGATATAAAAATTATTCTTTATGATAAGAATGAATAAGTATTTGAAATTCTATCCTTTAAAACAATTATTTGAAACTAAAAAAATGGTAATCATTAGATTCCAGTGCATGGATATATAAATGTATTATAATCCAATCTGTTAAACATGGTTTATCACGACACTAATTAAAAAATGCTGTTGAAAGTCACAAACACAGTCTCGAAAAATTAACGAAATAGTTTGGAATTCTGTTTTTTATAATTGTGAATCTTTATCACGCTCATTTTGCATAAAATTATTCATGATAGAATAGATTTATTCTCTATCCTAAGTTCAAAATTTTTAAATAGAGACACTAAACTCATGATTCGTTCCAATCTGCAGGGTGTGCTTATGAATATTTTCAAAATTCTTTTAATTAAGTCTAAATAATTTTACCTCCATTTCTTGAAAGAAATCTCTTTTTTATTTAAACATTTTTGAAAGAAGAATGCATTAAATGCCAGTAATATTATGCAATTCATGAATACGAACTGTAAGTTAATGTTCAATAAAAATGAATATAGAAAAAAGTATAAATATATAAGCTAAAAATACATATTGTAAGATGGACATTTATAATAGAAGAAAATCCTCTTCACTTGAATGTAAAAAAGGCATGATTACCAAGCCTACCAGTTGTTTAGGCAAAAGCATTTTGCGCAGCTGGGAAAAAAAGAAATGGAGGAACTTATAATTATATTATATACTACGAATTGAGATAGTGAAGTATGAATTAAGGTTGTATAAGAAATGTAGCGGCAAAATACTGAAATAAATAAATAAAGTTTATTGTATTGGAAAAAAAACAATATTTTGGCATCTTTGGCCTTTGACCTTTTCCATATTCAAGTGAAGAGGATTTTCTCCTATGATGGACAAAGTCCCAAACGAGATAATCCTCAAAGAATGCGGTACAGGTGAGACACTAGTTGATATATGGGTGTTTGCGCGCACAAGTAAGTTGTGACGTGCTGTTTAAAAAATTCGGGTTCGTATGCTAAAATTCAAAAGCAACAAAGATGCCTTAAACTTATTTATTAAAAACATCTTGCAATAGAAAATTTATACAGAAAGTGATGATACATAAAGGGATGATTGAATTCAGTACGCGCTAAATCTGAGGTTATAAAAATCGCAAAGGTTCAAGTTCCGTTCAAGATCGCGTCTCAGACCGCACTGTCCGTTTTGGCCCTTTCTCGCCCCTGCGAGTGTAAAACTCAAAATCGCTTGATTTTCCGGCGTTGCCAAATATAGACCGACATGGAGAACTTAAAGGCTAGAAAGTACCAAGAATTGGCAACATCGCACAAGAAAATAGTCGGATGGGCCCGTTGCCCACATTGGAACCACTTAGGCCGTTTTCTGGAGACGGCTGTATTTACAATTTATGGCCGCCTTTATCCCCCGAAGGCTAAACGTGCCTCTGCACAAATTGAACAGCTTTAAAAAATTCTAACTTTCGAAAGAAAATTATTTAGGCAGAGAGAGTTGGAGAAATAGATTTACAATTTTATTTACTAAGTCTAAACAATGGGGAAGAAATCAGTTAAGATGGTTCGGACATGTTTAAAGAATGAAAGATGAACGTCTAACGAAACAGGTGTATAAAGGTAAAGTAAATGGCAGAATGCCCAGAGGTAGTCCGCCCAAAAAATGGTTAGAATCTGTGAATGAAACATTAATCCGAAGGGACATAAGAAGCCATAGAAATACGAGAGCTTGCATGAAAAAATGCATGGACGTGCAGGAAGCTAGAGTAATATGCTAGGACTGAAAAGTGTGGCGGCAAATAGTTTATAAAATGAATTTGAGTAGAGTGAATGACGCCTGAAATAAAAACCTTGGATACTAATGGGCCCAAGTGGGGAACAATTTTCTGAGGCTCACCACGTAGGGTGATCGCTAGAGAGATTGATCAGCAACCTGGGTCGGAGCAGTGTTGCGGAGTGAAAGTGTCATTTAAATAAATAACACGAGAATTCTAGTTCAATCTAAAATATCTATACCTTACACCTATATACATATCTACCCTATACCTTCATACCCATCCACACACTACTACTTTCCAACCGAGCAATTCACGCCTAACCCGAAAGGGAAACGGTCTTCTGGGAGAAAGTGTATGGAGAGACTTATCAGCTAAATGAAGACGCTTCAGATATATCACTCTTTCGTAACGTTTGCGAAAGATAAAGGTTGCAGGCTCCAGAGGAAGAGTGTCCACTAATTACTGCTGAAGAAGTGAAGAAAGTTATCGCTAGAAATAAGAACTTTTCAGCGCCAGGGCCAGATAAAATCAACAACTTTTGGTGGAAGAAGTTCACTTTTACGCACCAACATCTAGCTCGTATATTTACTACTTTCTTAAACGGAGAACAACCGGTTCCGCAGTGGCTAGTAGAAGGACGCACAGTATTGATCCCTAAGACCGGAGATTTATCAAGTCCACAGAACTACAGGCCCATAGCTTGTTTAAACACCAGCTACAAGCTATTCACTGGCATCCTCAAAGAGAGGATATTAACATCTATCGAGCCGGTATGAAGTGCAATAATTGAACAACGTGGATGCAAGAGAGGGCTGGCAGGTTGCAGGGAGAACCTGTTAATAGACAGGTGTATTACCCAAGACTCGATCAGGTATTGACGCAATCTGTCCATGGCTTGGATTGACTACCGTAAGGCATTCGATAACACGAACCATGCGCTACTTATTAAGCTCCCTGAGTACCTGAAGGTGCTTTCAAAAATAGTGATATGCATAAAACAGCTTATGCTCTTGGGGCGGACAAGATTTGCCATAACATCTGACAAAGGAAAGTGACTACCAGCTATATCACATATAAGAGAAGAGTCTTCCAAGGAGACTCTCTAAGTCCGATACTTTTCTGCCTCTATCTATTGTCCTCCGAGGCAAAAGATCTGGACCTTAAACTCTTTGCTTCCTCGAAAGAGGATCTTATTATCCTTGTGTAGGCGGTGAATAGGTACTCTGAAGCGATTGGCATGAGCTTTGGACCGGAAGAGTGTGCCTGTGTCCACCTACAGCAAGGACGACTAGAAACTACACCATCGAGTGACGATCGGGATGTTCACCTCATAGGCGGAAATACCATTCAACATCTGGAAAGAATAAGATCCAGTCGAGCAATATGCTGGCCGCTCCTATACTGATCTATACATTTGACGCAGTAAAATGGAACGTCGATGAGTTGAAGCAACTTGACCGAAGCACACGCAAGATGATGACAATCTATCGAAGTCACCATCCTAGATCTTCCGTACCTCGAATATACCTACCTCGAGATAAAGGGGGTCTCATACATCAACATGAAGCCAACAATGTTGCGGCGTTTCTATACCGTGTCGCAAATAGGGCCGCAGATGAGCTTGGCCTACGATTTGATTCCAGTTTCACCACACATGGCCTAACATCACTAACACCTTCGGTGCTCAAAAGTCGTGTACAGGAAGCAGAACATACGCTTCTACTAAGAGAACATGTTGACAAGCCCCGTCATGGTAAATTCTACGACATCATACGTACAGAAGAGCTCTTGATGGGTCTTTCCAACATGTTTCTCAAGTCTGCTGGATTGAGATCGGAGACTAAGGCATTTCTTTTTGCCTGTCAAGGCGGCGTTATAGACACCTTAGTTTACCGCGATCGCATAGTGAATATACCTGTAGGCGATACTAACTGCCGAGCGTGTAAGCAAGAGCCAGAAATACTTAGGCATGTTCTCAGTGGATGCTCAAAGTATGCACGTTACGGGTACATCGAGAGACACAATACGGCTCTAAAAGTGTTACATAAGCATTTTAGGCACTTCTATGGTGTTGATCTATTGCCCGTCTTGCCATACGCCCAGGGGAAAGTCGAGTCCGTTGTGGAGAATGATCAGTGTAAGATCTACTGGAATTTCTCATTCTCCACCACTCAACGTATCAGTGCTACGAAGCCTGATATTGTCCTCCAAGATCTGAAGACCAAGATCATTTACGTGATTGAATGCTCGGCAGCAGCCGATGGTAATATCACGGCAAAGGAGAAAGAAAAACGGGCGAAATAGCAAGCACTTCCTATCGAGCTGAGCAGGCTGTACCAAGGCTACAAAGTCAATCTTGTAGTTCTCATAATCGGCTGCCTTGGAGGTATGAAAGCATCATTTCTTAGCCAACTCAACAAGATTCCGGCTTGCCAGCGTCAGGCTCATTCCATCGCAAACCGGATGCAAACGGCTGTTCTTCTGGGATCACTTCATCTGGTCCGTCAACACTGTTCCTCATAACATTCTTCAAAGATTGGTATCTCTAAAAACGTATCCAGAGGTGAAACCTTTATCTCCCACTGTCCCGTCTGCCACGTAAGGCCATCCACGGCTAGAGATCTGACTCCAAGGAACAGTGTTGCACGATGTTCTATCGCGTAAACTTCCCGCTCTTGCTTACCTTCTAGTACAGAAGGAGCAGAAGTGGATAACGTAAACGTTCCAGTTGCATCGGAATTGGTTGGTTTAAGGAACCATGATCGTAGCTTCTGGAGCCTACAACTTTTCTTAAAATGTCCTTTTTACCATATATATTTATTAGGGTGGTCCAGAAATGCATTGCAACATTTTTTTTCATTCTAGAGGGCAAAACACCCCCCCGAAATTTTCGATTTCCGTAGAAAAAAGATCTCTAATTTTTTTTCGAAATTCAAAGATTATCACGTGCCACCGGGCACTTCAAAATCCCATTTAATTAACATGGGGAAATTTTGGATTTTCGAAAAATTGAACTCTTACTTCAAGGTTTCATCGAAACGTGCCAAGTTTTTAATGGATTGAC
>CAKNWT010188768.1:0-10006 GCA_932066315.1 Andricus coriarius
GAAAATCAAAATTGAAATTGATTTTGTTGAAAAAACCATATCTAAAAAAAAAATAAAAGTGGGCTGGACATTTTTTCTTGGTTAAAAGACTTTTACGCTCGAGGGTACGTAAATGTCTAAAATTGACCAAGAAAAAATTCCCGGCCCGCTCTTTATTCTACATGATTTCAAAGAGTTTAAAAAAGCTTTTTTTTAAATAGAAAACATTTTTTAAATATGGTTTGAAAAAAAATCAACTTCAATTTTGCTTATCGAAAAAAATAAGTAATAGAAAAAATATATATCGTTATTATAGTCTTAAAAAATATGAAAAAAGCTTTCCAAAACACTATAATAAAAGTCAAATCGAAACATCATTAAAGAATTAATATAGGTCCACTAGGACTATAATTCAACCTAGTTTTAACCCAATCAAAAAAAAATAAAATTTTAGGTGGTAACGCTAGACGTATTCTGCCCCATACATAGTTAAAAGTTTGTCATAAGGACAACCGTAGGATTTCGCCGGGAGCGAGTGGCGAATAGAACTGAAGGGCCTATGACAAAGCCACCGAACGCGTCTTTGGGTTGTGGATAGAGGGTCCCTGTACCAAGAGTTTCTGCTGAATATGGTTATAACAATTAATAAGCAGTCGCGGACAATTGTCCAGGGATAATCCCGAAGGAATAACCCCTAAGCGGTGGCGTAACAACCGTGCCGAAAGATGAATGTCAGAGTATGCAGCCTTATCCTTGCATGCGGGGCTCTACAAAGATGGACGAACCCTTTCCCGAGCTGCTCGTGGGAACAACGCTGATACGACCAAAACACCAAGAAGTTGTTAATGCGGTTCAAAACGATCGAACGCGCAGAGCACCCGACAATGGGTCGGCGAACAATGCCGATAATCCTAGAGTTCGGGGTGCTGAAAATAATTTAGATGGAAACACGACGACGAACCAGCAAAACGCCCACATTGAGTGGAAGAATCAACTCAAGGATGACTTGCTCGGCTGCCACGATGCCAGCTGCAGACGAAGATGAGGAAGCGACAATAGGACCTACCGCTAAAAGCAGGCAGCTTCTGATAGATGATTACGAGTCCAGGACAAGAAGGAACATTAACATGCAAGTTCCTTCTAAGCCCCAAGATCTGCCTGAAATGGATGCCTCCCTTCGTGGAGAAATCTCTCAAGAGTCCGATCACTAGGCCATCAATTTCTCAGCTTATGGTGCTGCGAGACCTTTGGCTGATTCAAATCGGAAGCTCAAACTGACGATGGATCAAAAGAACAAACGACCTTTGCATCAACTGAACAAGTCAAAGCTGCTAACACTCAAGCAGCATATTGCTGACAAAATACGGCTGTTATCTGACGCAAGGAGGAGAATACACATGAGGAAGAGATGGATCAGGGAAAATCAAAAGTTTCTCGCTTACCCATCACGCCTGTTCAGTGATCATCAATTCAGTGTTCATCAATCAGATTGTATTAGATTGTATCAAGAACTTCTGGTGGAAGAAGTTTACTTCTACACACAAACACGTGGCCCGCATATTCACCTAAAATTGAAAGCCGGAGACGCCCATTCCGCAGTGGCTGGTGTTAGGACGCACTACACACCTACCGAAAAAGGCAACTTATCCAACCCAGAGAGTTACAGGCCAATAACTTGTTTGAACACACTGTACAAGATCTTTACAGGTGTCCTAAACAACAGGATTGTTCAGCGAATTGAGCCTGTGTGGCGTGACATGTACGAACAACGTGGCTCGAAAAAAGGTGGAGCGGGCTGTCGAGGGAACCTGCTAATTGACAGGTGTATCTGTAAAGACGCTGCAGCCCATCAACGCGTCCTGTCAATGACATGGATTGACTATCGGAAAGCTTTCGATTCAACCTCTCATAGACTTATCATCTGTCTGTTGGAAAGCTTGAAGGTGCATACACACATAGTGAGATGCACGGAGAGATTGATGCCTCTTTGGAAAATTAGATTTACTATCTCATCCGGAAATTATCATGTGACAACAAACAACGTCACCTTCCAGAGGGGTGTCTTTCAGGGCGATACCATGAGCCCTTTGCTTTTTTGCATCACACTTCTGCCTCTATCTCTCGCACTACGAAATTCTTCTGGATAACTCTGTGGCGACCCTAATCAGCGTGAGCATAAGGTCACTCATGTAGTTTATATGGATGACCTGAAGCTCTATGTCTCTGGTAAAGGCAAACTTCAACCTGCCATAAATTTCGTCAAGAAGTTCACAGGAGAGATTGAAATAAACTTTGGATTGGATAAATGTGCGAAAATTCATCTGAACAACGGAAAGATTGTAGGCGTTCCCAAAAATTCTAAGCTTGTTGAAATGAGCGTTATTAGACATCTTAACTCTGGAGAGACCTATACATACCTGGACGTGCCTCAAAGCCGCATTCAGGATGTGAAATCAGTAAACGAGTCTCTCCGAAGCAGAGACAAGCATTTCTTCGACAAATTTGGTCTACCAATCTGTTGGCGTTGAACAAGGTATCTGCGACTAACATGCTTGCCCTCCCGTTTCTACTCTACTCGTTTGGGATGGTTCAATAAACAAAGAACGAACTTAAGGCCCTTCATGTTACCACACGTAAGATCATGCACATGCATAAAAGCTTGCATATCAATTCGTCAGTTCCGCGATTAAACATTTCACGCCGTCAAGGCGGACGCGGAGTTCTGAATCTCCAGTGTCTTCATAACCGAATTGTTCTAAGTACAGCTTACATCATAGCTAATGCCAGAGATCACGTCCTAAAAATGATCAGGAACCACGAGATGATTGGTGAAGGAACGTTCCTTTACAAAGCCGCGGAGCAAGCGGCCGAGACCCTTGGCTTCTCAGATCATCAGGGCTTAATTTAGGTACAGAGGGTTTAATTTTCGCATGCCAGGACGGTGTCATTTTCACCTTAGCATACCGTGACCGCATTTTATGCCAAGAAGCTCCCGGCGATAAGGGCAGAGCGTGTCATGCATACGCTGAGTACCGGGAATACATACTATCGGGGTGTCACACCCACGCAGGAACTACGTACATCTACAGACATAATGCGGCCTTAAGAGTGCTTTATTACCATCTTTGTCGCTCTTACGGTGTTGGCCGTGACCCTGCCCTGCCGAAGGCTCCAACAGAGATAGATTCAATTGTCCAAAACGAGAAGTGCCAAGTTTTCTGGAACTACGATTTTCGGACAGCAGTCTCCGTTGCACACTCGAGGCCTGATATTGTTCTCCAAGACGTCGAAAAACGAACTATATTCGTGATAGAATTCTCGGCCCCGTCCGAATACAACATCACTACCAAGGAGAAAGAAAAGGAGGAGAGGTATCAAGACCTTAAAAGGGAGCTGCAAAGAGTGTTCCCAACATATTTGGTTCAAGTAATTGTCCTGGAGATATGTGCTCTCTGAGGTGCGAAACTATCACTGGTCCGTAACCTTAAAGCTATACCCGCGTGCCAAAAATATGCCAAGGCACTTGCGAAATGGATGCAGAAAGCTGTCATCCTTGGCTCGCTTCGTGTCCTGAAAACACACGAGGGTTTCGCCTGCCTGTCGTTGTGATTGAATGGTTTCCTGTGCCCACCCATCTCACGGTTGTGAGACGTGGCCATGAGTGTGATTTTCCGCGGTCCTACTGGGAGCCGGTGTCATTTTTAGATGGCAGTTGCTCCTAGTGAGACCCTGCGGTGGTTGTTTAACCTTATTTTTTAATTATATATATATATATATGTGTGTGTGTGTGTGTGTGTGTGATTGACTACATAACATCTGGCAGGACTTTCACTGCCAAAGTTCAACAGTTCGCGCGCGCACACACTCCACACACACTCCATCACACACTCCACAAGTCTAAGCTAGTGACCATCAGGCAACATATTGTTGGCAGAATACGAGTACTATATAACGCTAGGAGAATTCTAGAGCAGAGAGAGAGGTGGATCAGAGAAAATCATCAGTTTTTGTCTGACCCATCTTGACACTTCCAAGTCCCTCCAGTTACTTACGTCCACCCGCCCGCACCAGTGGAGGTCGAGGCATTTTGTAGAGAAGTCTACAAAGTCCAGGATCCACTGAAAGAACACTCAAAGAATATAAATAGCATCAAGGAGCTGTGCAGTGCCCTCATAACACCTGAGGAGGAATGCCCACCTATCACTACCGAGGCGGTGAAAAACGTATTAAGAGGAATGAAGAACTATTTCGCTCCGGGACCAGATGGTATCAAGACCTTCTGGCGGAAGAAGTTTCCTTCAAAACCACCAGTATCTGGCCCGCATTTTCACCTCATGTCTATAGTCGGAAGAGACTATTCCGGTGTGGTTAGTGAAAGGGCTCACAGAGCTCCTGCCGAAGGCAAGCAATTTACCTAACCATAAGAATTACAGGCCAAAAATTTTCTGAACATACTGTATAAGATCTTCACAGCTATCGTAATAATAGGATTGTTCAGACATTTGGACCTATGTGGCAAGAGATGTACGAACAACGCGGCTCTAAGAACATCGTGAGATACTTTTGCCTCACATTATTTCCACTATCTCTCGCACTTCGCCATTCTAAAGGGTACCTCTGCGGCAAACCTGGAAATCGAAATCATGAGGTCACTCATGTATTTTACATGGATGATCTTAAAATCTATGTTAAAAATCAAGAGACACTACATCTAGCTCTAGACATTGTAAAAGAGTACACTCAAGAGATTGGAATGGAGTTCGGTTAGAAAAATGCGCCAAGGTTTATTTGAAAATAAGAAAACTTAATGGCATCCTGGAAGACCCTGATCTCGTCAACAGAAGCGCTATACGACACCTTGGCGCTGGAGAGACCTATACATACCTGGGCCTGCCACAGAGTCGCATTCAGAACGTGAAATCTATAAAGGATCGAATCTTCGGCACCAGCTGACAAAAACGTCATAACCAAGGAGAATGAAAGGAAAGAGAGGTATAAAGTCCATATAAGGGAGTTGCGACGGTTATACTAGGAATATTCTGTTAAGCTAATCGTCTTGATCATCGGCGCTGTTGGAGGTGCCAAGGCTTCACTGGTTAATAGCCTGAAAAGCATCCGGGTGTTTCAACGAAATGCTAAGATACTTGTGGGGAAAATGCAGAAGGCGGCCGCCCTTGGGTCGCTTCGTGTCCTCAGGGTGCACGAGACTTTCACAGTATCATCGTATTGAATTCGTCGCAGACTGTAACCACCTATCTCACGGTCGTGAGGCGTGGTTATAGCTTAAATTTCACCGCGATTTCGCTGGGAGCGGGTGCAATTTTTCAGATTAGCACTCGCTTCTGGCAAAATCCTGTTGTTGTCCTTATGGCAAACTTTTAACTATATATGTATATATGTTAGGGTCCCAACCCGAAAACGCCCAATGTGCGTTTAAACCGCACGCACCTAGGAGTTAGACGTTATATACAAGAAATTTGTGTACAATTCATTTTTTGCATGGCGTATCACACTTATCAAGTACGTAGAACACATGTAAAGCGTATTGCATTCATAAATACAATATGGTTTGAAAATGTTCCAAACATTCCCGCACCATACATTACTTCCTCATTTACAACCAACGCCTCCTTACTTCTGCTCTGCGCTAAAGCCATAATGCGGCGAGAATTTTTTAATCTTTCAGTGGCTTTTTCGACGCCTCTTGTCAATTGAAAGTCCCGCTTCCTTGACAATACCGGTCGCATACCTTTTACTTCCAAGGATATACTCACAGATCTCTATAGATTTTGCGGCCGCCGCACGTGCTTTCGAAACAAATATCTCTTTTGGGCACATACTCCAAATAACATTATGCAAGCTCTCGCTGGCGTCTTGCGTTAAGCAGCGGGCACCGAATAAATAATGATTCTTCCGTCAAAGTTTTATATAACGAAAATGTCTTCTCAAAGCAAACTTTATTTAGAGGTGTATGCACATTTGTTGCATGCGCTTCTTGTGATTTATTATTTGCTATAGCTGCTTAGTTGAAACACCAAGAAGATGGACCTTCAGGACGTTTGGAGTGTTGAGGTTCTTCATCAGTGGAGACAGCATGATAAATTGATGCCTATATGGCAACTTTCATTGCCTATTAACAAAATGTTACAATTATATCACATTTATATATACATTTACATTGGTAATATAGTTTCAGCAGTTTTGAATTTTTTAACTAAAGTGTTCATATATCACTTTTATGAAACAATGACATTTTTCTGATATTTTTCACATGTTTTCTACTTTTATACATGGTTATTCGAACGATATTTCTTGGGATATATACCTGAATATCGTCTTTGTTCCTGTATATCCTTTTTATAATACTCGGCGAGCTTTCGAATGGTACACAGTTTCTTTCAGTTCACCCTAGCCTCTTCCTCTAAGAGTAACTGTGCGAGCTCTTTCCTCTTTCACGATATTTGTGAGTCCATTATATACTCTGAACATAAAAATAAAACATAATGATGATGAAATATCTATTTCTAAAAAAAATATATAAAAACAGAACGCGAAATATATTTTATTTACCTCTTTCCTACATGATTTATAAATTCATCCTTTATCAATTCATATTCAGCTCCATATACACTTAGACTGACTAGGTGATTAAAAGTTTTCGCATCTTCGGCAGAAATCAATGTGGTGAATCGAAAACCGTATTATACTGAACGTTGCCAAATTGCTTACGCTATTGAAGTTTCCATTGCCCCCGAAGAACCAAAGTGAGTCTTATGGAGGTGAGCAATGTGTTCTTGTTGCTCTGAGTAGAGGTATAGTGCCGGTTCTGGACCGACTAGCCCTGGTGGAAAAATCTTCCTGTATTTTTTCCGCGGATTTTCTGCAATCACGTTTGGAGATAAATGCAGATAAATCTTCCTTCTTTTATCTGCAAAACTCTCCAATTTCTCTGCTAATTTGGTCTCACGGATATTTGCGTTGAAATTAGTATGCAGAGAAAAATTATTTGCTGCAAAATGCAGAAAACCTCGGCATTTCTCTGTCTATCTTCTGCAAATTCTTTGCAAATTAGGTGTGACGGAGATTTGCAGGAAGAAGTACCATGTAAAGAGAAACATTTGCAGACAAATGCAGGGAAGCTCTGCTTTTTTCCACAATTTCTCTGCAATCTATGTCTTTCCGAGATTTGCAGGAAAATGACTTAAAAGGAATTTATCGAGAGAAACTGCTTGCAGAAAGAAGCAGAGAAATTCTGCTTCGTTCTGCAAATTCTCTGCAAATTAGGTTCGACGGAGATTTGCAGGAAGAATAACCATCTAGAGAGAAACATTTGCAGACAAATGTAGGGAAGCTCTGCTTTTTCCTACAATTCCTCTACAATCTATGTCTTACCCAGATTTGCAGGAAAATGATTCTGTATTAACAATACAAATTTATAATAGCACTTTCAGCTCGCTAAGCAAAAATTAAACTTGTTTGCCTCTTGAACTTGTTTCGTAGGATAAACCGTTTGCAATCAGCATGATAATTATAATAATTTTCAATTCTTATATTTTGTTAAAAAATCGTCTTTCATTGTAAAAAATAAATAATCTTCTTGCTTAAAAATTCAACAGTTTGGTATAAAATTCGTTTCTCTGGTTTACAATTCGTGTTTTTTCTTGAAAAATGTAAATTTATTCAATTAAACAATCTTGTATTTTCTTAAAAATTCGTCTTTTCTGGTGTAAAGTTAATCTTCTCGGTTACAAATACAACTTCTTGGTTGAATGTTGTACTACTTTGTTAAACATGAATTTGTTGGCTAAAGATGAGTCATCTCTGTTTACAATTCATCTCATTTTCAGTTGAAACTTCAATTATTTCGTTGAAAATCCGCATTATTTGGTATAAAATATTTCTTATTCTTTCAAAATTAATATTTTGTATTGAAAATTTCACTGTCTTGTCAAAACTTAATCTACTATCATTAAAAAAGTGAACAATTTTTTTCTTTAAATATCCTTTTTGGTTGACAATTCAACTGTTCCGTCGAGCATAAATTCATCTCTTTTCTGTAAAAATATTCTACTTTGTAGAAAATTTGATAATTTGGTTAAAAGGTCATTTTTTTATGACGATTCTTCACTTCACTTGACAATTCATCTGTTTGGTTCAAAATTGTACTGTTTTCTTGAAAAATCATTGTTTTGGTTTGGAATTTAATTTTTTCTAACTGAAAAATGGACTCTCCCACGACAAGATTTACAAATCTACTTGAAAATTCCTCTCATTGGCTGTAAATTTGAGTATTATACTAAACATTATGTCCCTTTGTCGAAATGTAACGTGTTAGCTGAAAATTAAACTTTTCCACATATAATCGTAAAAAGTTTATCTTTCTTAATCGTAAATTCATCTATTTTCTTAAAATTACTTTTTTTTTAATAGGGGATTCATGCTTCTGACCTCAAAATTCATCACTTTTGTTGAAAAGTTCACTATTGTGTTGAAACTGTCACCTTATTCAACTGCCTGGTTGATAATTCGTGTATTTTCTTTAAAATTTGTTATAATACTAATACTCTTCTTGCTTAAAAAGTATAAAAAGTTTGGTTTAAATTTCTTTTTTCTTTTAGATTTGTGTTTTTCGTTCAAAAGTAAAATATTCAGTTGGAAAATCATGTATTTTGTTAAAAACGTATCTTTGTCGGTATGAAATTAATCTTCCCGGTTGCAAATTCAACTACTCGGTTCAATGTAGAACTACTTTCTCAAAAATTATCATTTTCAGGAAAAACTTAAATTATTTCGTTGAACATTCGGATTGAAGTCATTCTTATTATTTCAAAATCATATTTAGAATTGAAAAATTGGACTATTTTGTCAAAAATTTATGTGCTTCCTTCAAAAAAGTGAACAATTTAAAAAAGAAATAATTATTTTTCATTGAAAAATCAACGGTTTCGTTGAGCATACATTTTTTACAATGAAAGACGACTTTTTAACAAAACATAAAAATTAAAAATTATTATAATTATCATGCTGATTGCAAACGGTTTATCCTACAAAACAAGTTCAAGAGGCAAAAAAGTTTAATTTTTGCTTAGCGAGCTGAAAGTACTATTATAAATTTAATACAGAATTAAATTGTTTACAAAAAAAATTTTTACAAAATAACTGACCAAGATTTCGAAAACCGAACCAAGATATTCGTTATCAGGGACAATTGTATACAATTCCCTTCATGATGCGTAAATGTAACATTTCCGAATGTAATGATAAACTGCTCGTAAGAAATGCAGTATTTGCCTAAAAGTAACATCGTGAAGTAAAACATTAGTCGCAAAACAATGTACAGTTCCAGTTTTGGACAAAATTAAATGCAAACTTTGTGTACAATGCGAATAAATGTGTTATTTTTCGGAGGGAATTGAGCAACACAGATTATTGAGATCTTGCATGTTTGTATAATCTGCCTTTTTATACAGAGAGCTTGTACGTATATTGTCATTTCATGTAACAAGGTACTACTTTCAGAGTAAGTTCCCGAAAATTGTACAGTTACACTGAGTTGGCCTGAATATTGCATCCAGCCTTTTGGGAATTCACCCACTCATTTGGGTAGGGGCCTCTAGTTTTCGTATACGGTGTGTTCGCCCCTGAATGTTCACATTGGATGTTTCATTACCTGCAGACTTGAGTCGTAGTTTTCCCTGTTCTCGCTTGGAGCGCGCAAAGAAAAACCCGACAAAAATAACTTCCTTACCCACTCCATGCTCCACTAAGTAGTAGAACACTGTACTGCAAAGATGCGCTCGATGACAATTTCTTTCTTTTAATTTTTGCATCAAAAATAGAATTTTTAGCGCAAATATCGAGCTGTACCGAGAGTCTCAATACTCTTTAGACTCTGTACACTGAGAGACCTTCTATTTGCCCTAGCGGACCGAATGAACGGAACGGATACGCTACAGCGTATCCCTATAGTATGCACATCGTATCCTCTCCGTATCATGCAAGAAAAACTCATTAAAAAGGGAAGATG
>CAKNWT010188772.1:0-11658 GCA_932066315.1 Andricus coriarius
TTTGAACCGACGAAACCAGTCTCTGCAAGTTGTTTCCAATAAAGCACTGTCACCATAGGCCTTCACAAGCATTCGATGTGATTCGGCAGCCGATTTCTTCAAATTGAAGCAAAAAAGTAGAGCTTCCCGCAAATGCTCCTTTTCTGGCAAAAAACTAGACATGATTACTCAAGGAAAAATTTATGTTGTTGTATAAAAACACTGAATATGTGCACTGATTTATGTAGCCAGGTGTCGAACTCACACAAAAAAAAGCATGACGTTTCTATTGTAGCTAAATATGTTCACTACCGCCATTTCTGAGCAAACAGCGGATTTAAGCTTATACACCTGGTATTTCATAAAGATTTCAAACTGTTCACAACGATTTCAAGGATTTCAAAGATTTAACCAGATTCAAAAGATTTCACAAAGGCGAGTACATCGTTTTAAAAGATTTCAGGCTTTTCAAAATATTTCAAAGATTTCAAATATTTGAAAAGATTTCACAAAGATTTCAAAAATTTTAAAAGATTTCGAAAAGATTTCTAAAATTCCAAAGATTTCGGAAAGATATAAAAGGTTCCAAAGTATTTCACAATTATTTCAAAGATCTCATAAAAATTTCACAAAGATTTAAAGGATATCAAAAAGGCATGTACATCATATTTAAAAGATTACAAACGGTTTCAAAGGAATTAACAAAGATTTCAGAAATATTTCAAATATTCAAAAAGATTTCACAACAAGTTTACAAAGTTATCAAACATTTCAAAGCTTTCAAATGATTTCATAAATGTTTCAAAGCTTTCACAAAGATTCCAAGGCTTTTAAAGATTTCAGGGATTTTAAAGTATTTCACAGATTTCAAACGGTTTCAAAGGATTTCAGAAACATATCAAATATTTGAAAAGATTTCAGAATATTTCGTACAGATTTCAAAATGTTCACAACGATTTCAAGGATTTCAAAGATTTAACAAGATTCAAAACATTTCACAAAGGCGAGTACATCATATTTCAAAGATGTCAGGCATTTAAAAATATTTCAGATTTCAAATATTTAAAAAGATTTCAGGAGATGTCAAAAAGATTTTAAATGTTCCACAAAGATTTCAAAGCTTTAAAACGATTTTAGACATTTTTAAAAGATTTCGGAAAGATTTCAAAAAATTTCACAACGATTTCAAAGATCTCATAATCATTTCAATAGATTTCGCAAAGAATTCAGCAGATTCACTCTGAGGTCTTCTAAACTCACCTGAAATTCCTATTTTTGAATTATTTTAAATTCAATTGTTTATTTTTCACCTTCAATTTTTATGGATTCCATCTAATTCTTCTCATTTCCTTCAAAATCCTTGAAATTCACTCGAATTATATTTAATTCATTATTTCATTTTTTTTAATTTATTCTGAACTCGTTCAAACTCAACTGGAATTCTTCTCAATTTCATCGAATTATTTTGAATTTGTTTGAATTCAACAGAACTAGACGCCACAATTTGAATAGGCAAAAGGATAAAATAGTGGAAAATCAATAAAATTGATTGATTTATTGATTGAACTAAAAAATAACGATTTTTATAGTTACTGTTACGGTCGTTACTAAAAAAAAGTAACTAGTTCCTTTCCATCCCTGTTAAACTCAGATATTGACCAGCTTAAATTCAGGCAGATTTTTGCTAAATTTTAAGGTGTAACATTTTTATGTATTATTTTTGATTATGAAAAAATTACTCGAATTGTTTTCATTTTTTTTTTCATAGTGCTACTGGATGTCTGGTGTCTACCTAACCAGGAAATCGCGGAAACGGGAAAATGATCGGGAATGTGATTCAGTGACCGGGATTTTCCTCTCGAATGTAATGAAATGCAAATCAAAAGTTGTTTCGTACATTTTATTACTCTAATTGTCAGTTAGAACAGGGAATTTGTGTAAAAATCATAAGTCTCACTTGGAATAGGAAATCTGGTAAAAGATTTATATTTCTGAGTAGGCACAGGGAATAAATAAATATAAAATGTCAAAATATTCACGTAAAGAATTACAATTATCTTGGCATTGAACAGGAAATTTTAGAAAAAATTCGAATTTTAGGTTTGGGAACAGAAAATTTCAGTAAAGAAATATAATTTTGACAATTAATACAGGGAATTCCCGTAAAGAATTCTAATTTTGAATTTTCAACAGAGAATTTCCGAAAGAATTATAATTTTAACTTTGGAACAGGCAACTGCCGCAAAGATTAAGAACTCCGACTTTGGGACAGGAAATTTTTGTAAAGAATTATTATTTGAATGGATATTTATACTTAATTTTGAAATTTGCATGTCTTAACTAAGAATTTTATTTCGTTTGAAAAATTACCTGTTCCATAACAGAATTATAATCCTTTTGCAAAATTCTCTGTTCCAAATCAGAAATATAATTCTTATAATCAAAAATTATCTGATGCTCCAACTCAGAATTATAATTATTTTCCAAAATTCCCTGTTCCAAATCAGAATTTTTTTAAAATGTTTAGACAGGTCTTCAAATCTTTAAAAATAGTTTGAAATCATTCAAATCATTCGAATCTTTTGAACTCTTTTAAGTAGACCGGGAAAAGATAACAATTGACCGGCTTTGGATGGCAAATGATTGAAGTCAATAGTTTTTGTACCAACAACCTATTTGTCATGCTGACCAATGACAGAAAACGAAGTTAACAGCTTCTCATAATAATTAATATTTAAGTGGGTTAAAATTCTATTTATGGGACTCCTCAAAAGATTAAAACCTATAAAAAAGTGGGTGATGTTTGAAAGGTTTAATCAACCATTATAAATAATTAATACTTGATGTTTTTATTCTGGAATAAAAATCTTGTCGACAAATAATCAGTACAATTGAAATGAAACGAGATTCACAGTATGTAGAGTCCTGATTTTTGATATGTTGATTTGGTGACACGATTTAAACAGATTGGGTTTCGAAGAAGCTCCTAAAATCCTATGATTTTTCCACTTCAAATTCTTTCCACTGCGACCTTAAGAAGATGCCGCTGGTGTGATATAAAACATAATTTATGTGGCCGTCGTCCATTCATGGATTATATCGTAGAAGACAGTTTAATTAATATGTGGGTCCTGGGGGCCGGTCCCCTGCTCATAAGTCGTAACTCGAATCTCCTTGAGTCTCCTTGACTTGATCGGGTTCGTTACGTATTTTACAGTTATTTTTTATTGCATGCGGGTGATTGCACCGGGCTCTCAAATTAGTGCAAACGCTCCCCAATGATCTATAGGATGAATTCTGCATCAGCCTCGTTTCCCAAGTACGATTCTTAAAAGTTAATTGAAATTTTGAAAGAGCAGTGTTCTCGACTGTAGGCTGAACAAGAAAAATGGAAGAAGGATGTGATCTTGTAAATGAACATCCTCAAGCGCTTCACCGTTTGTTACTTCTTGTAACGGTTTCGAGTGTAATTAGTAATTAGGTTATCGATCTTCGATCTTCGGAATTGTAAAAACGCTTTCAACGTCACTACCGCGTCGATTGTTCGCATAATTAAACTACCTGACGTGATTTATGACTTCAACCTTGTTGATGCGAGTTAATTGTAATGGCAAGATTAATGCAAGTTTTCTACTTACCAACATTAACCGACATGTAGAGCACTTAAGGGATCGTGACCGTGTTGCATTTTGAATTTTCATATACAGAAGCTTGTGCAGGGTATCTATCTGACCTGGCAATCGGGAAATGGCCCGGAATTTGATTCACGGACCCGGATTCTTCTCTGGAATGTACTAATATGCAAATTAAAGGGCGATGTCCATTTGATCACCGTATACCTGCTTGCTCTACCCCCACTACCCAGCTCCCCCTCACGCAGCTGCAGAACCACCAGACTGCTGCCGCTGACACTTTCCAGCGTGGATCCTTTGTATTTAATGAACAATACAATACAAAGCATACAATTTTTTTATTTAGAAATATTATATTCGAAATCTATGATTTTTGGCGATTTCAATGACATATGTGACTTGCCTTAATAAATTGGAAATTATAATAAGTGCACTGTTAGAAATTTCTGTCTTATTTTTATCAAACATGTTCGGAAGTTTCAGTTACACGATTTCGAAAATGATGATAAATGTAGGAAAATTATGATGAATATTGAAAAATTCAGTTACAAATTACCTAATTTTCAGTTACAATAACGAATTGTATCTGAAAATGTTGACACTTTTTTTATGCATGTTGCTATTTTGAACGAAGGAACATATTTTCGTTTCTTTCAAACATCACAAAAATAGAAAATAATCGGTCCTTTTTAGGGCCGCCAAATATTATACACGAAGGAGAAATAGTGACATTGCTAAAAAAATAGTGTCAAATGTAGTAAATAGTGACTTGAGTCTGAGCCCTGCAAGTTAAAGTTTTCGGAATTTTCAGATACAGTGTATTATAGAAAATTTCGTAATTGTAACTGAAAATTATGTAATTTATAACTGAATTTTCCTACATTTATCATCATAGCATATCGTTGGAATGGTCAAAAAACGTATATTTCTAATAAAATATTTCTAAATTAAAAAATGTTATGTTTCCTATTTTATTCCTGGTTAGGTATAAAAGGCCCCGCTGGCAAAGGTCGGCGGCAACAGTCTGGTGGTCACTTGGCTGCGTGAGGGGAAGTTGTATAGTGGGAATAAGACAAGCAGGTAAGCAGCGATCAAATGGTTGCTGCCCAAATTAAATGTGGTTTCATATATTTTATTTCTAGAATTCTGAGTTGGAACAGTGCATTTTCTGTTTTCAAACAAGAATCTGTTTGAATTTAAAAATTATTTTTTTTTTTTTTAAATAAAAATTCGCCAGCATTTGAAACTTCCCTCTTTCAAATGTTATAAAAAGGCAGTTGCTATATTTCTGAATTACAATAGGAAATGTCGTTAGTAAATATAATTCTGACTTGGAACAGAGAATTTTTGGAAATAAAAGTAATTGTAACTTTGAACAGGGAATTGCCTTAAACAACTATAATTTAGACTTTGGAATAGAGAATTTCCGAAAAGAATGATCATTTTCCTTCAAAACAGGGAATTTCCTTAAAGTCTTATAATTTATACTTCTCTTACCAAATTCTCTGTTCCAAGAAAAATTGTAATTCTTACATGACCAAAAATTATCTGATGTTCCAGCTTAGAATTATAATTCTTTTCCAAAATTCCCTGTCTCAAATAAGAAATTTTTTGAATAATAGATTTAATGCTTTCACGATGATTCATTATGATAAATTTAAATTCAAAATTTGAAGCTTTTTCGGGTTTCAATCGTGTGCAAAACTACTTCTTCAGGTCAGCCCTGAAGAAGTGATCTGCAATGTTCACGAAACGTCGGCAATCTCGTAGTTTTGCACACGATTGAAACCCGAAAAAGCTTTAAATTTTGAATTTAAATTTATCAAATTTTTTGAATCTTTTTCAATATTTAGAAATCTATTTAAACTTTGAAAAATCTGTAGAAATCTTTTAAATTTCAGAGCGGAAAATTACCGGGAATTCAAAATTATTATAATACGCAATGTGCAAATAATGGTTTGTTTCGGTCATTTTTATAAAATGATAATAATTTAAATATAAATTTTTTCTTGTTTTATTCTGTTTATTCACAGTTCAAAAAAGTACACAAGAACATTCCCTGTATTTTTTTCTTGCATACGGCAAATTTTTTGTTAACCCATAATTGGGCTTTTATATGGGCTGCGTCTAGTCGTCCCGAAAAATTCGGGGAGTTGGAAAGGGGGATAAAATATTCGTCCCGACAATTCGGGACGACTAACGAAGCTTATGAAAAATATTCAAATACTCATCCCGAATTTCGGGACGACGAGAGTCTTCGTTTTATTTGGGATATTATATTCGATATATGGGATTTCAATTAAGCCATACGCACTGCTTCCATTATTATTTGTGGTTTAGAATTAATAATAGTGTAACATAAAAACGCTTTTGAGATTATTCATGTAAAACTCTTTTTTAATTTACGTGAATTCAAATATAATTTACAATTGTTAAAAGGCTTTCAAATACAAAGGAAACTATCTAAAGCTTTTGGAAATTAAAAATATCTCATTAGAAATTTAATTGAAAAAAGTAACGTTAAAGTAACGCGTTCCTTTTTTTCCAGTAACGGTAACGGGTTACTTTTGTTATACACTCATCATTTTGAATAATAAATACTTTTTAGGACGGAAATGTATTTAGTGCAAGTAAACAATATTTTTCTAGGGAATTTTAATATTTTAGAAGATTTGTATTTAAGATCTTATTGTAGATCGAAATGAAATCTACTTTCTTATGAATAATTTTATGCAAACTTGTTAGAAGTAATTAAATTATCGAATCATTATTTTATTAATGTAATTAATACTTATAGAAATATAATGTACAATAATGTATAGGACTCGAAATGTAGGACAAAGGAAAAAAGTAAACCAAAACCAACCTCTCACTTTTTTCTTATTCTTTCTCCCTCTTTTTTATAATGATCGGGAACCAACAGGTTTGGAGACCAATGGAGATCTCCTTATCAGGGATTATTTATAGGAAAACTACAAGGTTTCATTAATAGAATCTCATGCTAATTAAAACACACATAATACCTGCAAGTAAAACCATAGATTTATTTTAAGAAGGTTACTTTGTCTAATTTTGCATTCGTTAGTGAAAAATTGATAAACATATACAAATTATTTTTCCTATAACAAGAATAAAAAACAATTAAAAAAAAACTGATCACATTTTTTTTTTTAAATAAATAAACCTCTCCGATATTTTTACAGGTTCTCCATTAATATCACTTTTATTTCCCCATTTTAATCAATTTAAAAAAAAACCATCTATTTAAGTAAATATTAAGAATGAAAAATTGCAAAAAATTAACACCCTGTGTATAAATGTGCATATTATAATCCAACATTTTTCCCACGGTCACACGACACATTTTTAAAAATCTCCTCAAAAATACAAGAAAATGAACCTTCTGTTGAACACTTTTTAAAATCTTTTTTATTTTATAACATAGAAAGAAATTAACACTATCGAAATATTCAAAGTGCAGTGTTCAAAGTCACGGCGTCAACTAACATTGTCTTCCAACACAAGAAATCTCAAGCATTGTCAGATTTTGGATACAGTACCATCCCACTTTTAAGAGAGAAAAGCATTTAACTAGGTCTTTTTTATACATAGCTTTTCGTCTGCTGGACAAGTAACTCGATTTTCAAATGACCCCAACGGCTGACACAAAACATCGTAAAATGCACGTGTTTCAAGAAATTTTAAAGACCTAAGAAAAATCTAAAGCATAAGAATTCTCTTGAAAAATCATGATCAATTATTCAGAATTGAATACAATAAACAAGATATAAAAAAGGAAATCTGAAAATTAAAATACAAAAATAAAAAATTAGACAAATTCAACATAAAAATTTATAATGGATACAAAAAAAAATACAATGGTACTCAATGGTACATAGAAAAAATATATACATATTTTATATATGTCATCTTCCTCAGAATACCTTTTTTATAGGTAGCGAGGGAGCCATTTTTTATAACCCAGTTGAACAACCTTATTACAAACTTATTTTTGATAAGCATCCGGTTGACATTTTAATAAAATTATTTATAAATTTGAAAAATATGTACATTAGAATTCACAATAATAATTTAGTATGATAAAGGTCTAGACTCTAGGAGAGCCCTGTTAAAATTTTTCATGGAAACTGGAGCCGATTGCAGATAAGTACCTTCGCTTATGTTTGCGCATATGCTGCTACTTTTGTAATGGGTCGGGGTCATAAGTTTACAGAATCGATCGACCGTTCGATTTCCGTTCCTCAATAGAACATTTGTGCAACTCCCTCATTCGACCAGAAATGCATTTCATAACCCACTTTGTTTACCGATCAAGGGTCATTCAGAAAATAAATATATCTAGGGCTTTATGTAAAGTATACACGAATTCAATTGTTGCCCTTGACAGCAGATTAACTGTTGGAAGGCTTCTTATCTTATAATTACAGATTATATAAATGATTATTACGCTCATAAGGCATAGTGTATCACACATCTATAATAACAAAAAATTTAAGCCGGGCCTTCCCTAGAATAAATTTAGAATTAAAATGAAAATGCCCTTCAATTTCATGCCATTCCTTCCCACCTTTCCACGAACTGGAAGAATTTACATTTTTGCATTCATTTACATAAATTGAATAATTTTTAAGTTAAATTAAGTTGCAAAAATTTAAATATTAAAAAAGTTTAAAACTGAGTAACTGGGAATTATAGTTTCCAAAATTAAAAATGCAACAATGTGAAGTTTGAACAATGAAATCATTAGAAATAAACAATTTCAAATTTAAAGCGTTTAAAATTAAACACGATTAAATGAAGGCTGAATAAAAGTTCAAAGTCTTATACAGCGAATGTTAGTTTTCGATAGATTTTGACAATTCGAAGGTGAACTTCAATAGCTTTTAAGTCCTAAGATAAATTTTTTTTTTGCTCAACTATGAAATGCGTATCCCTTTATTATAATTGTAGAATGATATTTTTTAAAGATTATATTGCTATAAAACGTGTCACTTTACAAAGTTGTTTTTGACAACATATTTTTCTAATATTGAAATAGTTACACTCACCTCCCGATATAAGAACGGTTTCGGGCATTGCTTCCAGTAGCCTTGATCCTAAATTGGGGAATCTAAACGTAAACAGTCAGGGCCGCGTGAACCATTTGTATTGGATTTGGACGCAACCTAATGCAACTAATGCGCTGAGAGTGCGGCCCTCATGTTGCTTGTCACGCTTGACTGAGCACCGGCCTCACTCTCGGTTCCGAGGCTCCCCGCATGAAGAAACTGCCGAGGATATTAATTCAAGGAATATCGTGAACCGGGGATTCCTATATCGGGAGTTAAATGTATAAGCTAGCCACTTCAGAAGGAAGTTATGTAGCTTTAAGGGTGAATGTTCATTTATTTTCGAGTGGAAGTGTCTCATCGTGGTTTTCTCGGGTATAAAAGTAAAATAGGACTTTAAGCGGCGTTTACGATGGAAACGAATAAACGATCTTTCTTGAGCGTGTGGCTCACAGGTTCTCTTGTAGTTCTATTTGCAACATTCACTCGCCGATAGCTGTATCATTAATCATAAACTCATATATACTTAATATAAATATACAAGAACATATATATTAATTCATGCAACGTAGGAAATGCATCGTTGCGCCGATATGCATTATTCACCGTGACGACTTGACGCACGATGGATTAATTGCGTATCAAGTCGTCACGCCGATTAGAATATCTTGTTCAAGGTGGGTACCTATAACCGATGAATTCAATTCTCTCTGGAGAAAAGAGAGAGTCTACGAGTCTCTCACTTCCAGCTAGGGCATGGCATCTAAATCGTTCAATAGTTAAACAATGCCAAGGAAGCGACCAGATATTATGTGACTCTATTTTTAGTGATTTTTGACTCACCCCTTCCTCTTGTGCTCCCTCTTTTGACGATTTGTGACATTTCGGTGAACCCCGCGTGAAAATGTCATGTGACACTAAAGCTGACCCCTCCTATTTTTAAATACGAAATATAATTGTAGTTTTATCTAACCGTCAAATAAACAATGAATGACGATCTGAAACTATTTGATACTAGTAAATGGTTATAGATTGTAGCTGTCAAGAAACTTCCTCTCTAGCTTCGCTGGGATTCGACCCCAGGTCTACAGATTGCCGACCGACAACATAACGTCAAAACTCAATTTTAGGGGGGCTTAGTAAGTTTCCTCATGATACATTTTAAGAAAGTTTGCGAAAGGAGGCCCCTCGTTTCCCCTTTTTTCATGAATTCTTCTTTCCTGTTTTCAAGGAACTTCCCCTTTTTACTCATGTATACGCTGAAATGGAAACTGAATTAATAGAAACTAGTAAGAAAATCCAGCTAATCTTGGTTAAAAGTTATTTTTTGTTTGTTGGAAAGTTTACCATTATATTGAGGTTCGGAATTCATCTTGTTTGGTTAAAATTTCGACAATTTCTTTGAGAACTCAATTACTTTTTACAAAATTGAACAATTTTGTTAATGAAGTCATCTGTTTTTATTAAAAATGTAACTGCACTTGGTTGAAAGTTGAACTACTTAGTTGAAAATTCAGTTCTTTTTTGGTTGAAGATTGATCTCATTGGTTGACAGTTTAACTATTTTATTGCAAATTCATCTTTTTTAGTTAAAGATTCAACTATTTGGTTGAGAATTCCTTTTTTTAAGTTGAAAATTCAAGTACTTAGTAGCAGATTTATTTGTATTTTTTTGATAATTTGTCTTTTTTGGTCAAAAATTGATCTTCATGAACAAAAAAATCAACTTTTATGCTTAAAAATTCAACTATTTGGTTGAATTTTGAACTCTTTTCATGAATTTGTTTTAAAGATTCATCACTTTAGATGAAAATTAATCTTTTGGTTGAAAATTTAACTATTTTGCTGAAAATTCGTGGGGAGGGGGATTAATTTTCTTCACTGAAAATGTAACTATTCCACTTTTGGTTGAAAATTGATATTTTAAATTGAAAATTATCTTTTCTCGTTGAAAATTCACGTATTTTTTCAAATTCGTCTTTTTTCAAATTAAAATCTTTTTTTGTTAAAATATTAGGTATTACATGTTTCGTTGAGAGTTCATTTTTTTGTTAATAAATCATCTACTGGGTTAAAATTGAACCCTTTTTTTAAAAATTTTTTTTTTTTGTTGAAGATTCAAAATTTCAGTGGAAAATTCAACGATTTGGTCGTAAATTAAATTTTTGGTTGCAAATTCAACTTTAAAATTCAATTTTGGTAGAAAATCAAACTATTTGGTTGAAAATAAATCTTTTTGTCGAAAAATAATATTTTTGGTTGAAAATTAAACCAATTTGGTGGGAGATTAATGTATTTATTGGAAATGTAACTAACTTGTTAGAAATTATTATTTTTTATAAAAATTTTTTAATTGAAGAATTTAATTTCCATTTTTGGTTTTAAATGTATCATTTTAGTTGAGAAGTCACCTATCTTGTACAAAATTCTCCATTTTTAGTTGAATTAAACGGTTTGAACATTCGTTTTTAAACTAAAAATTGAACGATTCCATTTTTGGTTGAATTTTTTTTCAGTTGAAAAGTCCGCTATTTCGTAAAACATTTATCTTTCTTGATTGAAAATTAAGTTTCTTCTTAAAAATTGTTTCATTGCGGTTTAAAAGTCAACTGTTTTCTAAACATTTTACTTTTTGGCTTGAATTTTTTGAAATTTTGTTAAAAATTCATCTACTTGGGCAGAAAATTAATCTTCTTTGTTGAAAATCCGTCTATGTGGTTAAGGATTCGACTATTTTGTTTAAAATTCGTATTTTTTCGTTGTATTAACACTAGAAGTACCGGGATTTTCTGCCACCTTTGGTTACCGCGAGGGGTCAATTGACCCCTACCTGCGTTGGGTGTCAAATAATGATTTTAAACAGTTTCTTCCGTCAAAAGTTAATGATAGAAGTATGCTATATTCATACTACATCGTTAATATAAGTCAAGAAGAGTAGTGAGTTCTGAAAAAGTAAAACAAAAAGTAAAAATGCCTAC
>CAKNWT010188773.1:0-10499 GCA_932066315.1 Andricus coriarius
ACGACGGAACAGGGTTCTTAAGTTTGAGGTTATATTGACTCGAACACATTTGACAAAATGTTTGTAAACTTAAAATACAATTTGAGCTTGAGTAACCTAAAATAGATAGGATTTTAAATGCTGATTACAAATCATTCGTTCTCAGCTTACTTACCTCGTTTTCATTTTTTATTTTGAATTACAAATATTAAACATAACCTGAAATTGACTGAACGTATCATCTGATCGACATTTAATACCCTTTATCTGTTCTTCGTTCATGTAGAAACAATAAAGTTTAATTTTGAATTCCCAAATAAGTTATCAATTAATTCTTTAAATGCGATCAGAGATAAGTAAACTCTTCAAATATTTACAGCCGTTATTTGACATAACCATACATGTAATATTTCGGATGTTTCAGTTGAACATTTTGGATGTTACGGAGTACCATCTCACTTTTTAAGATCCACAGATAATAACAACGAACATCTAGATTGCTGTCCTATAGTTAAACATAAAATATGTTACACGTGAACATTTAGATGTTACGTTTAAACATCCATTTTTCTCCGTGTATTACAGTAGGAAAATGTCGTTAATCAGGGAATTTTTCTTCGCACTTTACGTAAAAGTCTAATTTTCTAGGTAAGTTCACGTAAAATAATGTTGACTGACGAGGAAAAATAATACTGTACCTCCTTGGAGAGAGTGTTTTGAATCAAGTTAATGCAAACTCATATGATACCGATCTTTATTATACGGAGTGAAGTGTGCATTGCTCTTCTGAGCTTTTTGATCGTTTAAAACAGCCAGTCGCACCGTTGGTGTCAACCTCCATATTTGTCACATTTAACTCTGTACTTACTGGGAAAATAGGATGTACGTGTCAAAAACCCAGGTAGAAATGGCGATCAGGATTAAGAAGGGCTTCGGCTAGTTTTCCCTATTTCGGGTCGGGCGCTGATAGGAAGAAATGGCGAGGATCAGACTATTTCTGTAACGCTGTTTTAGCCGGGCTCTATCTAGAATTTCTAACGAGCTTGTAACGGGAATACTCTTCCACCACCTGTGTGTACGTTCACCGTTTTCCGGTACATTCAGCATTTAGCTGTGATATAAATATATAAGAAAAGATATTTGTAAATAACAAAATGAATAAGAATATTTAAATACATACCACTTTTGGTATCATAATTTCAGATGATCCTATTTTGTCGACTGAAAATCGGTTTTCGCACATATTTGTTTGAACTTTATCTGTCTCCATTATATTTCACATACTAAAAGAGAATTTTATCTTTATTTTATACAAAATAACGTTATTGTGAAGTGTTTTAGTGAGATTCTGACTACTGTCCTATTCGAAATAGGGACAAATGGGGCGATTTTTACATGGGGATATAGGTAGTACTGAAAGAAATGATTGAACGGTGCACGCTTAATTCTGGTTATTATAACCATATTGTATTTCTCGCTCAGCTGCAACCACACGGAATGGCTATTTTCCGTATACCCTTATGATTACGCGAGGGGTTGACAACTCAACAGACTAGTTTTGCACTTACTTTTGACTTCAAGATACTTCAGGATATTTGAATGAGTTCAGAAGATTTCACTGATTTCAGGAGATTTTAACTGACTTCAGGAGAATTCAAGTGACTTGAAATGATTTTAGATGAATTTACATAACTGCATGTGAATTCAAATGACTTCAGATATTTCACGAGATTTCAGGTGACTTCAAGAGAATGCAAACTTACTTGAAATGAATTCAGGTGATTTCAAGTGACTCACATGACTTCATGAGAACTAAAATGACTTCAGATATTTCAGGAGATTTCAAGTGACTTCAGAAGACTTCAAGGACTTTAAATGAATTCAGGTGAGTTCAAGTGACTTCACATAAATTTACGTGACTTCAGGTGAATTCACATGAGTTCAGGTGAATTCCAATGACTTCAGATATTTCAAGAGATGTTAAGTGACTTCGAATGAATTTAGGCGATTTCAAGTATAACTTCACGTGAATTCACGGCACTTCATATAAATTTATGTGGCTTCATTTGGATTCAAATAACTTCAAATATGTCAGGAGATTTTGAGAGGATTCAAGTGACTCCAAATGAATTCAAGTGACTTCAAGTGACTTCAATTGACTTCAGATATTTCAGGAGATTTGAGGAGATTTCATTACAAGTGTACATCTGACTGGACAAGTTTTCAACCACTCGTGATTACGTTTTATAGTTAGACCAAGAATGTTTTATCCGCAAAGTATCCTAAATCATATTCCTAAGATATAGACTTCTGTGGCTGAAGCTTTCATTTTAGAGTTTACATGATCACGCTATACTGGAACGGTGGTCATCATGCCGCATATCATTCTACCCGTGCGGAAATTGCCAAATGTTTTCCCAGTTACAAGTTTGGCCCCAACTTGGAAAATTATTTTATGGCTACAACAGGATTAATATCTTAAATCTAGTTTAAACCAACGCTGCTTTACAGCTCTTGATGGCAGCGCCACCAACTTGGCTGTCCATCTGTTTTCGGTCGGGCTCCATCTTGAACATCTTGAAGACAAGTTGATTGGTTTGAGGTTATGTTGGCGAGTGTTTTTGTGATTTCGTCTGTATTAATTATTAAAATGTGATTCAAATGATGAATAATGCCGAAAGTGAAAAGCACTTGTCGCGTTAAAAAATTTAATTAAAATTGGTTTAATAACTCCTTGTTTATTTAATAAACTATACATTATTTTACAGAATTACACTTTCTGAAATATTGTTTACTGAAAAGTAGCTAACCAGTTAACTGATCCTTTAATGATGAAAAATTAAAAAAAAATTGATCTATAAAATGTAGATTACCTAAAAATCAAATTTCAATTAATTAAATGTTTTATTAGTTAAATAATTGTAAATAGTTTTATTTAAAATTAGGTTTTATAGTTCTGTCATGATCATCTTTTTTCAATTTATATTATCGAATCATTCACATGTTCAAAACGTCAACACCGTCTGGCTCCATTGCTTTCATTTAGTTTCATGTAAATTTGAATTTGCGCGCCGAACTGTAATATCGATTGTCGGTCTCTTCCATTCTTTTTTTGTTAATGCGGCAACTTCGCTATAATAAAACAAGTGAACTTCGTGTTTCAAAATTGCAATCGTAATTCTGATTCGCTTTGAAAGAAGTTTATTTCAGTGCCATATTACAATGTGTATTTTTTTGACAATTTGAAGTGCAAAATAAATCCTCGTGGAGAAAAATTAAGATCCTCCATGTATTATATCTGATTTTAAAGTTTTGAAAACATAACCTCAATTGCGTTTCACATATTAGCATAGGTCTCCACTAATTCCAAAGATTGGAATGGCAACCGAAAGATGAGGCTGACGACGAATAAGCCGGTTCAGGAATAAGATTTTTCTTAAAATGTTCAGATACTGAAAATGCTTCTTTTAAATAAAAAATTTGTAATTATAATGTGGCTGAGACTAGAAAAATAAATAAAGCAAAGTTGGGGCCAAGTCAGTCGGTAAGCTAGGCTCTGGCCGGTGTAGGGGTTTCATTTGTGGTTTGGTCCTGTCTAAATCTCCAATTTGGGGCCAAGTTTTTCCTATTTTGGGTCCAGCTAGCGCCATGACGAAATTTCCACACGGGTAGCTGGGGTACATCTATTGTAATCTGAAATATTGGGTGCGCTAGTGTCGCAAACCAGCGCAAGGTCGAATTTTTAAGATACAATTTAAGCTGTACATAAAAGTGATTTTGCCATTGTTTTGTAGAGTTTAAAGTCACAAGTAAATAATAAAAATGTATATTTATCAAAAACGACGTGTTTCAGGTAGAATCTTTATCGCATATACATGTCAAAAACACATCACCTGTTCAACTGTTCAATAAATAGCGAATAACATAAAAACTATTTGCCTCTTATCAAAAAATAGTCTTATGCAAATGCTTAGATCTTCTTGAGATGAATAATTCTTCTTATTATTATGGAATTCCCCCGCGCAAAACGAAAGATAAGGTTTATGGTTAAAAACGGTTAAATGCAATGTGGAAGACCTTCTTGAAACTAATAATTTTAAATTGTAGACTATTTATCGTATATAGCATAGTCTGGACTGACAGATGAGTTCTTTATTCTCCTATTTTTATTTATTTTTTGGCTAACATCCTAAAGTTTGGCTGTAGAAGCCTGACTGAACTAATACCTTCCATCATAATTTATGAAAATGTAATAATTTTCAAATGTTTTTAATATTATAAATTTGAATGATTAATAGTTGAAAAATATTTATTTACTTTACAAAAGTTGATAATTCATTATTTTGAAAGTACATTTAATATCAGCTCGAAAAATATGTATTCGCAGAAATGAGAAAAATATATTGAGTGAATTTTCCAGTATATAGTGCATCGATACAAATGCACCGCGAGCAATCAGGCAATGGGTCGATCTTATTACATTTACAGTGGTAAAAAGAGGTTACGATCGGTCCATCAGTTGATTGCATAGATTGTATTAAACACTTGCACTCGAGCTGTACGATATTGGCCCTCTAGCGTTAGGCAAAAATGTTAGATCACATATTAAGGTCAAAGAAATCCTCTTGAATTCCCCTCACTGAAACCTGAAAAAAGACGCCTTATCTAAATTCTGAATGTCGGCCGCGAGCGCCAAGTCATGACAAACTGATAAACACACTTTTTTAAGTCCAGCAATTCTTAACCTCGGCGGCATATTTCACTAGATGCGAGAATGATAATAAATTTCTTTTTGTGATTGCGCAAGGGATCGCAACTTTTCTAAGGATTTTCTGAATAATCCGGTTCTTCGTGAACCAGGACATATCCTGAAAATTATGCCCTGTCAGAATCTAAAAAACTCGTTAAAGCAGCCCCCAGTGAGAAATTTGAACAATCTCAATTATACACATAAATGTATTTCCTAATGCGATTAGAATATCTTATTTATACGGTTAATGGCGTTCAGAAAAAGTCCTTGAGACTTTCTTGTGCATTTAATTTTCTATACTAGATTGAATTTTTAAAAAGTCTCCAGTGCGGTCATGGATTTTATAGTTTTCTGGTTATTTTGATTGTTATGCAAGTTTTTAAACGAGAAAATTGTAAAAACATTTTATAATGTTTTATTTTGAATCACCACTGTGCGTCAGACTTTCAGAAAAAATAATTGCCGAATTTATCATTCATCACATAGGGTAGAGTAAAAAGAAACATGTTCAAATAGGAATTAAAATTTAACACAATATGATTTAATATCATACAATTGACTTTGTCCGAAACGCACTGCTGTCCCAAGTGTACCGTGTCTCTCCTGAATTAAAATCTTTGCTTGAATATCAGCACAATAAACATTAAAAATCTTTCAAACTTAATCAAATAGTGGAACCAATTCTAGAATATTCTGCTGAAGAATTGACAAAATTCAAGACAATTTCAGATTAACCCAAATTTTCAAGGAAATACTAGAAGATTCTAAAATGCTCTAGAAAACTCCAGAACATTTCACGCGATTTCATATTCTTCAAGAAAATTGATGCTGTCCAACCGAAAAACCTGGTAAGTGACATTTTCCATAAAGATGATCATTTCATAAAACTGAAAATATTGTAGCATTTGCATATGTCTAGGCAGATATTCAGAACATTGTACCATATTCTAGAACAAATATTCTGGAAAATACGACAAAATTTTCGAATTTTAAAATGATTTGGAATATTTTAAAACATTCAGATTATTCAAGGTAAATTTTACGTGATAAAAGTTTCAGAAGAAAATTTTAATGATATTCAAGACATCATGGAATTTTTTTCACACATCTGTACGTTAGCATCAGATGCAGTTTAAATGAAAGTACCTCCTTCAAAAGTAACGTTTCACCGAGTGCACCGTTTTGTGCGGATTACTGACCCTCGAACGAGCATTGGAATGAATTTCGAGATCAGTAAACGGATACTGCGATTGTCCAATCGATTCTCTATTCTAGCACATAACGATTCCCGATAATGATAGTCCTCTGGTGAACTGATGCCACATGGTCGACGTAAAAGCAATGGTGCCCATAATAGTAGCTACCAGTTACTATTGAGAGGGATTGAGAGGTTAGTCGATACCGTTTCAATGTTCTGGACGATGAATTTGAGATAAGTTGAAAGCAAACAATTTCACGGTAACTTTCCTCATTAAGCAATGGGAGACCACCATTTCTTGAGGGAAGAGGTGAGTTCATTAAAGTCGTGAACCTTGATTTAATTCGCTCAATCAATCGACGCTTTGAAATAACATTGCGGTCGATGGCTATATGAAGAGTTGCATATTACTTTCATACGATCAAGTTGCTTAACATTGATGTTTCCAAGTCAAAAATATTTGTTGCTGTTTGTTTCAAAATAGGCTAATTTAAAAAAAAAACTTCTGGAATGGAAGCAAGAGTTTTAACGTAAGTTTACAAGGAGAAAGAAGAGTTTTAATTGCTTTTGAGGAAATAGAGAAATGGATAGGAAAAAAGTCTACTTATAATAAATGATTTGTGAAACATTTTTTTCGTTCATGGCGTAATGGCAACATATATTTCACTAATGTTGCTCTATTAAATGTAAGCAATATTGCAACAACAAAATTAATGCTAGAGGCATCAGAGGAACTGTTTTAAACCATTTCTAGTTTTTTTCAATATCCTGCGGAATGTCAATAATGCGTTAAAGTTTATACTTTCTTGGATTATTCTCTGGATATAAAACTCGCGTTTACATACGTAAATCATGAAAATAAAAAAAGAATCAAGAATCCAGCGATCAAACTGAATTAAAACACTCTTAAATGTCTCCATTCAAATTTAAAAAAAAATTAAAAAGTTTGAAAAGAAAAATTTGAATGGAGACACGTAAGATTGCATTGTTCAAATTTGATAGTTTTTTTTTAATTTTCAAAAATTTCGTAGCTCAAGGTAAATGTTAAAAATTAAGAAGAAATTAAAATTTTAATTTATTACAAACTTACTTTCATGAACTATGAAGCTTGTGTCTAAAAAAAAGTTGAAACTTTTCTGGAGAATTGGAATGATTAGCTTCTGTGAAAGGGGAAATTTAAATACACTTATTACGGTTGGATTATATATATATATATATATATATATGTGTGTGTGTGTAAATGTCAAAAAAGGATATATATGTAAGTAATACATTTTTTTAAATTTAAAACAGTACCCACCTTTGTTAAAATTTTTAAAAACTCGAAATAGTTATTAAAGTAGTAAAAAATTACCTTTCGTAATTTTTTCAAAATACTTGTATTCACTGAACAAATAAAAAATATATCCTATTTAAGCAAGTATTTTTTACCATAAAAGTGTTAGAAAATAGCTACGTAATTTTTCCTACATTTTATTAAGCTTCCAATTAATTTCTGGAACACAATCACTGCAAAAGTTCCACTTGATTTCTTTCAAAATTTTCACAAGAGCGAATTGGACTTCTTTCCAAAAAAATGTTTTCTTTAAATTTAACTGCAATACCAAAAATATTTAAAATTAACCCTGTTGCAACAGAATTTTGTTGGGATATAATTTCTATGAGAACTTGTAAGCATGTAAAACCATAAAGAAAATAGAAATTTTGTACAACTTTTGTCCCAAAAGCATTTTTTTAGGACAGGTCTAGTTTTGAACTTTTTTGTAACATGAATTTGAAGTGTACAAATTTCGTGAACAATTACCTGGAACCTTTCTAACACTTTTTGCTCCAAAAAGGTTTTTTATCAGCAGAACTTATTTTTACTTTTCAAAATCTCTGCACTTCTTTTAATTGTTGATGAAATGCGCTAGTTAAGATCATTGATTCTGTATTCCGCCAAGATACATCTCGTTAGCTATCACTAATTAAAATAATTGGACAACAAGTAGATCATTAATGTAAAAATGTTCGGAATATTATACAACTGACAGGCCTTGCAATGGTAATTGGCAGTAGAGTTATGCTCTCTCTCTCTCTCTCTCTCTCTTGTTCTCACTATATAGTTACTTTTTTAACTGGTATGAACATACATATATTCTTTCATTCAGTTGTTATTTGTAACATCACTTTGCTAAAGTTTCATGAAATTCTGAAAAGACCTGAATAACAGGCATCATCACTGAGATGAAGAATAATCTTGTCATCTTAATTACGAATGTTTCTTCCACGCACAAATAAATCACCTTACTTTTTCATCTCTAATTATTAATTAATGCTTCTCAAGTACAGTTTAAACACTTTTAGCTGATATAGTGAGTCTTCATTTAATTTTCTAGGGCACTATTCAAACGTTTATTTTCCTAGTGGTTCATGTAACCTATTACTTACACAGCTTACTGCACCTTACATCTCCTATTCTGCACGGAGAAAACTGGATTTTACGAAATAAAAAAATATATCAGAGGTCTTGTAATAATCCAAGATATTAGAATTAAAAATCTGAGATGTTGACATTTAAAATCTGAGATTGTGAACATTTAGAGCGTGTGCGCGCCCAGGTACACTGAAACAAATTACTGGATCTCGCTCGATACTTGTTCTGGCTGCGCATTTTAAACTTCTACTCAATTTTCGACTTGCAAACTATCATTAATTTTACAAGCATGTCCACCGTTTACGTGAATTAATTATGAATACATAGGCTAAATCGCACTGCTGTACACAGAAAAAACAGAAGTGAATTTTCGTTGCGGGTAATTTTCAAATAGAAAAAGTGAATTTGTTCGCATCGAAACAAAACAAGATTCAATAGAGTTGACATGGTAATCATTTCCAATGCAATGCGTTAATCTTTACACATGAAGGTCATTTTTGTTGCAGGTTAATATTATTCTGAAATCGCTGTAAAGATAACATTTTGTTTTTTCTGTGTACTAGCCAAATCAAACTTTTCCCTATAGGCGAAATTAGAGCACGCAAAATTACAAAGAAACAACGAGACCATGTATTTTCCCTTTGAGAAGAAAGTGGGAAAATATAATGAATTGCGAGAAGCACTCAGTATAGCTTTTCTGGGGCTTAAACCCAAGCTCTAAGGAGATTAATTAGGAATCGCTAATTTTCATCAACATGGCTCGCGAATCCAAATGGTGATTCCGCTCGGCAAAATCATATTTTCCCTACTTGAAGCTACTGAAAGAAATAAGATACAAAATCTTCTAAAGAGATATAATTATTCTCGGAGCTTAGATTCTACACTTAATTTTGATCAATTTTTTGCCCAAAAAACTCAATTTACGGTCAAGAAGAATAATTCTCTTTTGGAATACAGGATTCTAATTATTTTCACTTATGATAGAACTTACTGTTTTTAAGAACTAAAGAGAAAAAAACGTTTATCTCAATGAGCATTGCTCTTAGTGAGCAAGGACAGAAAATATCCCACACAAAATACTATTTGATTCACAGAAAGGAATTCAATTTAAATCTCAATTCTGAATGAATTTAACGCATGTTTTTTCCTACGGCGAATTCGCGACTACTTTCCCGGTCGTCGCGCGTGCTATCTCAGCTAAAAAGACTTCCGACGTGTCGCAGAAAGAAAAGCTTTTCCACTGGGCGCTGCTATTTATGAGGTTTCCCTACTGCTGGGTAGGTAAGTCCCCATTCCGGTGCTGCCTGTGCCACAGGCCAGTCATGAATTCGCCGACAGCTACCTGCAGCATCTTCCTTGCTCTTCCCCCACTACTGCACTTATTCCTTCTTCCTGCTCTGCTGGCGGAAAGCGGTAACAGTGTTAGATATTTCAAGTTGGGTTGGGCCAAGGCCTATTCACTCTCGAATCATGCGTTTTTAACGCTTGAAATAGGTATGAAATCAATTACAAACAACACCAAGTCATACGAAATCGCATGAATAACGTATAAAATTTAGAAATCTAATGAAATCAGTAGGAATCTTTGTATTGCGTTGAAATCACTAAGCGCAATAAACGAGTCAGTCGGAATCAAGCGAGTTAAGGGCGAAGTCAGTAGTTTAAGAACCAGATTAGTGCGTTTAAGAAGTGAGTCAGTTCGGTTAAGAAGCGAATCTAAGAGAATAAGGGAGATTTGAGGCAAGCTTAGTGAAAATAACGTCAGATAGCGTCGGGGGTTATATTTTCGTTCTTCCTGCATTATGTGCACCTAAAAAAAGTTTAAGAATCTTATAAAAAAATTGCGTAATATTGAAGACCTTAATCACGAGTTTTAAGTAGGATAAATTTAGGACAATCAATATTTTCGTTTCAGCAGTACTATATGTAAGTAAACCTAATTTTTAAATAAATTAGAGATTAAATTAAATATTAACTTGAATATTAATATGTAAAAGTAAAAAATATGATGTTAATGTTTTTTGTCCACATGGACTAAAATCAATATTTTTTGAATATGGATTATTAATTTTATAAGGTTTACGAGTTATATAAGTTTTACAAAATATTCAAGTAAAGTTACTCTTATATTTGTGATATTCGATATTAACTTACAG
>CAKNWT010188776.1:0-15699 GCA_932066315.1 Andricus coriarius
TAACAAATATTTTATGGGTGTTTTTAAAATTAGAATTTTATAAACTATAAGATCCATTCATTGGAAAAGTGATATCTGACTTTGGAAACAACCCTATTCTTCAACCAGTTCAGGCACATCTAATGACTTCGTAATGACTCGCTCAATTGATATCATAGTCAAGTTTGACAGTCTCTTTTCCACTATTGCTGTTCGCAAGTAATTTTTTAATATTTTCAATTTTGAAAAAGTACGCTGCGCTCTTGCTATAGATACAGGCAAAGTGTTTAAAATTCGGTATGTTATGAACGTGTTTGGAAACACGAAATGCAAGTTTTCTTTTAGTATGAACATCAAAATTTCATTTGCACTAATGTTTGGCTTGAGGTAAGTTCTTAACGCAATAAGTTCATCATACAAATCCACGCCTACTATATGTGAGCGCTTTTTGTCTTCGTCAGTTTTTTTGAGTGAAAAACTTACTTAAATCTTCGGGAATTTTAATAGATTTCGGGAGATTTATGTGAGGATCACATAATTCTCAAGACAAGCGATCCTAATACATCTACATATAAATACGACCGACCGCGACGAAAGAGACCTAAATGCGGCAAAAATCGATTTACATTTTCTTATGCCAATCGATAGTTTCTGAGTTACTCTTTCATTTCCAATAATCAGAAATGGTTTAAGTTGATTACTTTTTTTGCTATTAACCTACAAACATGGGCATGATAAGCGTACGCGGAGACCGAATGAGAGGCCTACGAAATCCAGCCCCACCACTTACCACATAGCTGTACGCAACGTTTCCGTGAGCTACACTGGCTCGTGCCTAAAAGTGTATTGATAAGTGGAGGGGGTGCTTTTCGTAGACGCATTCCCACTACTCAAATGCTGGCTTGCGGACTCTACTACGATCTCCCGTCCTGTAAAATTCAGCTTTGACGCATTAGGTCCCTTTCTTCGCGAAAGGTCACAAATGATGAATTATTTTCAAAAAATCGAATTTTCGAATATCGATTTTTGACATACATTGTTTCTAAAATGTTTTTACATAGAAAAACAGTTTAAAAGAAATAAGTTCTGTAACTGATAGTGGGCTCGTCCCGGAAAGAGTTTTGTAAGGAGAAATTCAAAAAACTTAACTTCCATGTAATTTAAATTTAAAGCATGGTATTTGAAACATGTTTGAGTAAAAATTCAAAATGATTGTTATCACGGTTCCGTTTCAGGACAGCAAATATAGCAAGGGTGGTGAAAAAATGTCTCCTAGAATAATAATATAAATAGAACAAAACCATTTCCATTCATCAATTTAGTTCAAATTTCTAAAAAAAAATCGTATACGGTGTGTATGGTGTAGGGAGAAATATAAAAAATGTAACTTTCATGTAATTTAATTAAAAAAGAATGGTCTTTGAAACATGTTTGAGTAAAAATTCAAAATAATTTCATCACGGTTTCGTTCCAGGACACCAAATATGGTAAGGGCGGCGAAAAATGTCTCCAAACTTTAGTTAACTGTATAGCAATGCATTTATTGATTTTATTCAACAAAACTTTAATTGATTTAATCAAACATTGTTCAGGGTGTGTCGAGGAGTGCATATACAATTATACATATTTCGGCATTCAATGATTTTTTGAGTAAAACAATTAAAAGAATAGTTATTTAACCACTTAGAAACTTTATTGCGTTAAGACTAAAGAGATTAGTCGCCTGTTAACGGCCAAGCCCTTGTTAATGCCCTTTATATTCAGTGCAGTTTGGCCGCCCCCGCACACATTGCACCCTATCACGCGCCGGCCCTGACTTTGAGGGATCATAACTTACGACCTATTATAGGTAGGACATTGTTCTTTTTTTTTGTAATTACAGAAAATTGATTCTACTTTCACTCACCCGTGGAACACTATTCTGTGCAGTAATTAATTGCGAAGGTACACAGTGTTTTTTGAAACTTAGTGATTTTTCGCTGAAAATCCAAACAAGTGGGGATTTTTTAATCTATCATAACTCGAAACCTATGGAAGATAGCGGATTATTCTTTCAACAAAATTTTCTTAGAGTGTTGTCCTCTTTATTTTTTCTGTTGGTCATTTTGCTCCAAAATTTAATGGGAATTAGCCGTCAACGCAAAAGTAACTTTTAGAACTGTTTTCGAAAAAAAGCGGTTTGGCAATTGAACTGTTCTAGAATTTTTGATATGTTAAAAGGGACCCTTTAACGAAAATTTCTCATTAAAAACATTCTTGTGGGATTTTTTTCGGGAATTTGACTCATTATTTCAAAGTAATGTCTGGACTAGCGCGATTAAGGCAGTCAATCTGAAATTCCGTAAGGCGTACTTCCTAATTTTAGGTGACGAAAGCCTTATGTGTTATTTCAGGTTTCCTCAGCTTACTTTCCGTATTCAGTCGAGAAATGCTTAAATCTTACTTAAGATAAGTGAGTGCTTTATTTAAGATAGTTTGTATACTTAAATTGAGATGATTTCCTAATTCAAGTAAAATCTGAAATTAAGTCTAATATAACTTTAAGGACCGGTTCCACCAACCTCGGTTAAAAAGTTGATCCTCCATTAAACCTAGTTACCAGTTCCACCACTTTTTAGCGGCCGGTTAACTCGCGTTAGCCACAGTTAAATCTAACCGGTCAAAATTGGTCGGTTATGGCGACTTAATCGTCCTTTAACCTAAATCTGCAGTGTCGTAGTGAAATATGGAGTTTTTGGAAGAAGTTCTGAGATCGTCTGATGACGAATTCGAAGAAGATGTTTTTGAATTATTTCGCAGAAGACCGCGAATTTTCAAACAAAGAGTGAATTTTTTGGATAATTTTGACGACGTTGATTTCCAAACGAGATTTCGCTTAACAACAGCTCTTGTTCATGATCTGCTGAATCAAATCGAGGTAGCATTAACTCACGTTAAGATTATGCAACATTATTTGAATAATCCAATTTTCATTGTTAGGAATAATGCCATACCGCCTGCCAGACGGACATATTGCTTTGCTTTCCACTCGACCGCCGGGTAGCCAATCACACGAATGATTTAAAGTAAAATAGGAGTTACTTCGAAACGATTATCTGGTTAGCTAACCGCGCCCACGACAAATGTGGTGGAACTCGTAATAGGATCATCGACGGTTAAGTATGGCGTTAACTTTAACCGGCCGTCAGTTAACCAATGATTTAACCGAGTTTGGTGGAACCGGCCCTATGTATTTGTTTGTACTGTGTGCTGCCAACTTGATTCTTGTCGTCCACAAGAGAGAATTCTAGTTTGCCTGGATCGCGGCAAATTTTGAAGTTGGCAGGACTTTTTGCACGCTTCCTGAGAAAGTTCGTATAATCTTCACCACTACTTATAGGCCACGCCAAAGCCACGCAACGCCGCTTAAACCTCATGGGTCGAACTACACTCATAGGCTCACTAGGGTGGTCCGAAATTGTTTTCTTCGAATTTGTATGGGGTCACCCCAGAAATTTGTTCGAATCCACACAAAAAAAAATCCATTTTTGTTGTTTTTGAAACAAAATGATATTTAGGGGTGCCGAAAGCCCCATGAAGTTTAACATGTATTTCCCATGAGAGGAAAAGACGTTTTTGTAAATCTTATTCAGAATCCTCAATATTATCTCAATCCAGTTGAAACTTAACATTTCTCTTCACAATTAGCCAGATAATACGAATAAAATAGCACTTTTCAAATACCAGCACCATAAAAGACCATTTCATACTGATGATTAGATGTTCACATAAATTGTTTAAACAATTTATCATTGTTTTTAGCAATTTTGTCATAGAATGGAGTTAGAAAGACGCGGTTTTTTCACAAAATTTCCATTTGTTATCCAATTTTCAATTAGAGGCAAGTGATAGTTCATCAATGTTAACAAGAGTTGTTGTTTAAACAATTTATTATTAATGTTAATAATATTCTCTTAGAAAAAAGCTACAAAATTGCAGCTTAAAAAAATGACTTTTAATCAAATTTTCAATTAAGATAAGTTAAGTAATTAATTAAAGTCAAGAAAATTAATTGTTTAAACAATTTATTACAATTACTAATAATATTATATTTGAATCATGCTAGAAAGATTAGTTTTTTTTTATTTCTGGCTTTTTCTCCACTTTTTATTTGACGTGAAGTAATAATTAATTCAAGTTAACAAAATAATTGTTTAGACAATTTATTATCATTGTTAATGATATTCTCTTTGCTTAATTGGTAGAATGTTGCGGTTTTTTCTGAAATTTTCAACTGTTTGTCTATTTTTCAATAGCCGTGACTTAATAATTAATTAGATTTAGAAAAAATAATTGTTTAAACAAATTATTATTGTTTATGACTATCTTTTCTTAGATAAGTGCTAGACGGTGGCGGTTTGTTCTAAAATCTTTCACTTTGATTCGCCTGCTTAATTACTAACCATTAATAAACAAGCATTAGAGAGAACTATATTTTAAATAATCTCTTTCGTTTTTGTGAATATATTTGTTTGAAATAAAACAACTTTTTTATTAACTTTAATTCATTACTACCTCATAAAGTAAATAAAGGACAGAAAGGTAAAAATTGCCAAAAAAACCGCAACTATCAGGCACTGATATAGATGAAGATAGTCATAAACAATAATAATTGGTTTAAACAATTATTTTTGCTAAATATAATTAATTACTAAGTTACGCCTGATGAAAAATGTACAAACAGTGAAAAATTTCAGAAAAAAACGCAACATTGTACCAATTAAGCTAAAAGAATATTATTAACAATGATAATAAATTGCTTAAAAAATTATTTTGTTAACTTTAATTCATTATTACTTCACTCCAATTCAAAATTAGACAAAAAGCCAGAAATTTCAGAAAAACCCGCATCTTTCTAACTCCATTGTATGAGAAAATTGCTAAAACAATAATAAATTGTTTAAACAATTTATGTGAACATCTAATCCTCAGTATGAAGTTGTCTTTTATGTTCCAGAAGCAATGTTCAATGAAAAAACCACAAAAAAGATCATAGTTAGCGCGAAAAACTCGCAAACCTCATTTTTTCACATATGGGGTTTCTTTTGGACACTCTAAAACAGACTTATGGTCTTGATGTTTAAAAAGTGATATTTTGTTCTTATTTTAAGGCTAATTGTGAAGAGAAATGTCGAGTTTGAAATCGATTGAGACAATATTGAGGATTCTGAATAAGATTTAGTTGAACTTCTTTTTTTCTTATGGGAAATACGTGTTGAACTTCATGGGGCTTGCTCCTCCAAATATAATTTTTTTTCAATCGAAAAAAATGGATTTATTTTCGTGTAGATTCGCACAAATTTCTGGGGTGTTCCCATAAAAATTTAAAAAAAAATTCCAATGTATTTTGGACCACCCTAACGCTCAAACATTTCTCAAAGTTTTATTGCTTCATCACGTTGGATTCTCCGCATTCCGCAAGCTTGTGCATTTATTTGGAGACACGTTCTACCAGTAGGCGCAGTTATTTGTATAGTGAAGGAGATGACTTTTATTTACCTTGTTGCATTTGACGCATCGAGTTGCAAATTTGTCCTCATAACATCCAGCACAGTAAATTTCCTGTTCACGTGGGATGAAACTCTTTGTGCCGATCGGATTCTTACACACAACGCAACAAAAACATTTTTCATGCCACTGTCGTGTCTTGTATTCCATCTTCTTGGTGCCTACAACAACCAAAAATACAATAAAATGAAAGAAAATACTAATCAGATTTGTTAATCAGTATTTTGAAGTCTAATGAAAATTAATATTAATGAGTTTTGAAAATTTGCATCAATTATAAGGAAATTAGTTTGAATATTGATTTCACTAAATTATAATATTAAACCAATTTTATTTAAAGAATCTTTAGTACCTGTTAATTAAATTTTAATGTAAAATTTTATCAGAATAAATCTTCGAGTATTATGTCAATTTGCAGCAGAAATTCAAGTTTAGAGACACATAGTTATATAATTTTGAAATTGGGTAACTTGCTTCGTATTAAAATAATGATTGGACAATATAAAAAGTATTTACAAAAACTTCTAAAAAAGTATTGAAGATCAATACAATGAAAAAATGAATATAAATAAGTAGTGTTAATTTCATATATAAGTTTCCACACTGTAAAAAAAATGGATTGAATTTCACATCGCTGGACGATGTAAATAAAAGGACCCTCGTGTGTCAGAGTAAGTTTACGGTAAAAATACACCTAGCGATGAATAATGCAAATAAGCTGTTGCGATATTCCAATTCAGTCGGTAATTTTACACGAAAAAAAGTAAAATTCATTCGGTGAAGAAAGTAAATAAAATAAAAATTATTAGGTGACAGGATTCGAACACTCGAAGCTTGAACTTAGCACAATTTTATGGAGATTGAAGACACACAAGCCGTACACGTTACCACCTACCTAAAATACATAAGATACTATGCGTATTTTTTGCAGTTCACACAGATAGCAAACGTGCGGGGCACGTTACACGCACGGAATGCAAGGCACGCCGTGCCTCCAGGGTGCGAGGCATATGCGCCGCACTGTGTAAGGGGCACGCACGTGCGAGGCATATAAGTCGCACTTTGTGATGGGCACGATATGCGGCGCATGTGCGTCACACTTCGTGAGAGGCAATATTTATAGCATGAATACATAAGTGAGAAGCGTAGTTTGGAATAATAGTAATTATTATAACTATAATTTGAACTATAATTATTGTAAAAATGGTTTATTCATAAAAATTAAAACACTCCCAATGTTATCGTAAGTATAAATTAGGAAACTTTTATGAATAAAAATAATTGAATGCATTTGTAAAATTGCTTAATGTGCAATGCATTTTATTTATTTAAAAATGATGCTTTAATAGTATGTTCCTTTACTCGATCGGTGTGAGATTAACAAGAACTTTTTTTTGTTATTCTGTAACTTAAAAAAAAAATTCCAACTTTAAAAACTTTTTTTTTCTATTATCTTTGGTTCTTTTTTTGAACATTACAAAAATATTTGAAAAAATTCTTACACCAAGTAACATTCTTACAGCTGTGTAATTACAAAAAAATTTAAAACCATAAAAAACTATAAAAGAATAAAGTGTAAAAGAAAATAGTTAAAAATATGTCTACAAATGCTTACACCGAGTAAAGAATTTTTTGAAATATTTGTGTATGGTCATCCCGAATGTTCAAAAGAACAAACAAAAAACCGTAAAAAATTCCAAATAGCCAGAAATTTTTGTTTTGTATTTACATAATATTTAAAAAATTTCAATTTCAATTGGAATTTTTTTAAAAGATGAAACTGTTGGAATCATTTTAACTTCAAATAATTTGGATTTTGAATTTCACGTTTAATATTGACTGAAATTTAAAATCAAATTTAAAATAAATTTTCAGAAAATTGTTTAATAAAGTTAAAAAAATGTGTCTTTAATTTTTAATGCACTAGCATGTATTTTTACTATTTCAAAGGGCAATGAAGAAAGCTGCTTTTAAAAACCGCGCGCTGTCGTTGATTAATACATATATGGCGCAGCAGCCTTCGTCGATTCAACGGAAATGCACGACGCGCCACGAGTGTCTTCGCGACATCTCGTCCCGCGGTCTCCTCTCGAGTCTCGTTTTGCATCATTCTGTGTTCTGCGTTTACCGTGCTTACAAGAATGCGACATGCATGAATGGATCCAAATCAGGACAAGTTATACGTTACGTTATCCAAAAAGTACCGAATCTCTCGTTTGGTTTTCGTTACAATTTCGGTATTTTGAACAACGTAACCTAAATCAAGTGAATATAGTTACGTTTGGGCAGTATAAAAGTATTTTGTTTCGTTTAGGTCGGGTTCCTGCTTTTAACCTCAAAAGGAGTTGGAAAAGGGAGACTATTTCAGCTGTTTACATTCAGAAAATGTGAGAAAAACATGCGGAAACTGAATTGCTAATGCTTAACTAAAATGTAAAAATATTCCTTCTACTTATAATAAAAAATACGTTCATGATAAATTACCTGATCTTTATTTAAAAATATCATGGCAAATATTTTCTGTACCCTCTAAAAATCCTAAATACGTGCACGCACCATACCCGCACCGGCACGCATAAAGTGCGACCCTCACGATGTGCGACACACCTGTCACGCATATGAGGAGGCAGCTGTGTCATCCCCTGCGCGCACGTCGTACGAGAAAATCCGCACGTGGTGCGACGCACGTGCGTAGCACCATGCGCTCACTTTGCTATCTGGGTCATATATTCTGTAACGAAAATATGAAATATACATTTTAAATAGCCGAATTTTTTCGTTCCAATAGCAGGCAATGTAATAGACAAAATAGGAATAGCTCGAATTTTATCTATTTTTGTGTGAAAGCTCTCAAAAAAGTTGAACATAGTTGACAATTTCCGCGTATTAACATCAAAATGCTCCAAAATTAGAGGACGAACGCATCGATAAACAACGAAAACGAGACGTCAGAGTAAAATTAAAAAGCTCGATGTAATTTTTCAATCTCAGGAATGCGATCTCACCGACCCATGGTATTTTTACATTGTTTACATACATAACCACATAAAAGAAATTTAGTATAGGTAAGTATACTAAAATCACAAAGTGTAATGAATTTAGTAAACATATAGGAAATTTAATATGCTCGTGTATACTAAAATTGCAAACGTTTCTAACAGTGTACAAAAAAACACACTCTTCGTTAAACACAATTTATTTATATGCATGCCCACCGATAGAAATGGTAACGTTGATTTAACCATATGATCGTGGGTTGAAAAATTACGAGGATATTTATAATATAATACGTGTACTTCAATCATAAAGTGTACGAAATGCACTTACTGAAATATGGTAAATACAAGTTATTTATATTTGTGGTACAAAAATTTAATATATGTGTTGCTATTGTATTAAATGTGTAATTCTATTAAACACGTGCCTGAGGGAACTATCTCTGAAATGTTTTTGTTTAGCAATACCCTCTGTATGACTGATTTACCTGAATCGCTTTGTTTTGTTTACAACAGGCGCATCTTGATCGCGCTTGCGCGTCTACTTTCGTAAGCAACAAGAATCGGATGGCTAAAACAGACATCCTGTATGGCTGTATCTATACCAGCAATAAAATAGGGTTAATCTAATCATAAATATCGTTGTACCACCTATTTATTTCTATCAGTGCCCTTAAATGTGTTTTGTCGTTTAAAATCATACTTTTCTACCCCACGAATTTTTTTCTCCAAAAAGTGTACTAAATGCGGGACATGCGGGACACCACCCTATTTTCGCGGTACATTTTTCTAGACAAATTCTAATGCGGGACGGTTGCGTACCTTGCGTATATGAATTTCGTAGTTTCTGTATACTAAAATTCATATACGTGTTAACTACATTCATCTGCGCAAGCGCGCGTTTCGATTTACACGGGTTGCGCAACGTGGCCGGTGGCAGGCTCGCATGTTCAATTTATTAACGTAAATCTGCACTTATGTACTTCAAAAGCACTCTGACCTGTACCTTCTTACTTCTCACTCCGACCTGCTTCGGAGCTGGTCGGAGTGCTTTTGGAGTACACTAGTGTAGGAACCCAGGTCGAAATACACCACTGGCGCAGTACTGGCCCAGTACAGATTGCCGGAATCCTAGTACTGGGCATCTATACTGGGCCAGTACTGGCTGGCAATTCTCCGCAGTACTGGTGTACGGTACTGGTGTGCCGGCGAAAATATTAAAAATGATAAAAAATCATGCAATTGTTTGTAGTACCATCCATTCATCATCAGACGACTGCATATTGTCCGAATAGTATTTATAATTACAAACGTGTAAATTTCTAACTTTTGGTTTAATTTTAACACCCATTATTACTATACTCTACAGATGTATGAAAAAAGGTATTTAACAAATAAATAATAATAATAATAGATTGCGAGTATTTTGTCTATGAATGTTAATGGCCCTGCTTAGAATGAATACATATATTACATTTTTAACCCTGCATTACTATTGGTAGTCGAATCGACGAATACCGTATTCGACGATTCGACTACCAATAGTAATGCAGGGTTAAACATTACATTACAAATAAAATATCTAGCGTTACGAGGTTTCGAACCTACATCTATACCTAAATTACTATACAGAATTGAAAGTCAGTGAAAAAACCATCCTCATAAGCTACAGCTTACAAAAGTGAAAACAACAATTTTTTAACTCTTTTTTCTCATTAATTTTTTATCATTATACGACATCATATAGATTAAAATAAATGAACTGTAGACGGGAATATAAATTAAATAATTTAAATCGATTACTCTTTATCTTCGTGTAATATTTTGTTTTCTCGCGTTTGAGACCATTTTAGAATTTTTGATAATTAAATAAAATGTACATCAAATGTAATTTTTTCTGAACATTTATAATTTATCATAAAGATGGAACTTATAATTTTGTTCTTAAGAAAAAAAAATTGTTTTCGCGATTTTTGTATTTATAGTTTTTTAAAATTTCCTCCCCTAGGGGCTGTAACACCTTGTAGTTGGCGGAGAGGCTTAAGCGTGCTGTGCTTTGGGGTCAAAAGGACCTCGGCCTGCATGCGTATGGATATGAATGAAAGGATCCCTATAAACGGGCTCTCCTGGATGAGAGGAAAAGGAACCCTATAAACGGGCTCTCCTGGTATGCGTGATTACGGTATGGTAGAAGGGTGAAAGAGCCTAGCTAACACGGGCCTTCTGGATCCCTGGGTCGAGGCCCCTCCCGGACCGATTTACAGTTTTGTAATCGGGACAGGAATGACCTGCGGCCCGCATTGCGTCCAAGAAACAGCCCTCCGTTTGTTATGGTGATCTGCAAGCGGATACTGGAACATTGGGTGTCTCACTCAATGTGACCACCCCCCTAAGCCATGAGCGTAGAGTAATCGTGCTTGTGGCACTTAACCACCTAGGGGTTACGAAGGTGTCCTAACGGCCTCTCTGGGAAACCGGACGACCTCCCCGAGTATTCAGCCTTACCCCTGCATGCGGGGCTCTGCAGGGGCGGACCTTTTATTTCCCTAGCTTCTCGTGGGAAATACATGAAACACGCAAAACAAAAACAATCGAAGGAAGGAGGAAGTGAGTTGGCGGAGGGGGGAGAGGGGTTGGGCCTTAAAGGGTCCAACATAACCCTTTCCTCTCAATCTGTCTCTCACGAAAGCCAAATTCAGGTGGCGGTTGTTCCCTCTGAACGAGGCTATGGTAACGGGAGAGGCCAATCAGTCCCCCAACAAAAAGAAACGGCTCAACGGTTCCCTGAAAAGGAGACTGAAGAGGCGAGCGCAGCATGCTAGCAGAGCAGCTGCGGGAGCTGGCATGTCAGCAGCTACAGCGCCGACATCCAGCACTGAGGCCCAGAAGAGAGGTCAGGGCTCAGAGTACACCCAACCGGGAGTGGCTAAGACTCTGAAGAGGCAAAAAGCGGCCCAGCAGCCGACGAACAGAGAGTCGTCGGGAGCTGGACTGACGACCGCTCAGAGGACTAACCCCCTGACGATGGTGGTGGCCGATGGCAATTACCCGGACTCAATGCTCACTACGGAGCAGTATGAGCTCTTCAGGGAGGCTACCTGGAGGGTGCTCAAAAGAGTGTGCACAGATCAATGGCCAAGATTCGTGACCTCCTTCTGCAGGGGAGGGGTCTTTGTATTTGTGACAGCCGACCTAGCGGCTAAAGCTTGGCTACTCAAATCAGTGTTCGAGACAAAGCCGTGGGAAAGTGCAGCGCTTAAGGTGGGTGGGGTTGAGTTGCTCCAGAAGATGGTGAGAGCTACGGCGTAGTTCCCGGGTAAACCGGAAGACCCGTCGGAGGAACTCCAACAGCTGGAGGGTTTCAACCCCTCACTTAATACAACGTCCTGGCGAATCGTGAGGCACGATAGGCCTCAGGAAGAGGACACAGCAGGAGCCTCCAAGCATATCCTAGTTGTGCAGATTCCTGAGTCCCAGACGAGGGCTCTTGCGGCGCTCAACAACAGGCCCTTCTATCACTCTAGACAGGTCAACTTTAGGGTTGCCGGCCAGGGACAGGAGGGGCCTTTTGAGACACAGGAAGATCGGGAGCAGACCTAAATGACTGCTCCTGGTCTCACCATTACCCAGATTAACTTGCATCACAGCAAAGGCGCCTCTGCAGTTTTACAGAGGGGCATGCCTGCGAGGCACACAGGTATCTCGCTAATCCAAGAACCTTGGTTAGTTCGAGATACCATAAGGGGCTTAGAGGGGCTGGTCTTTTTTGTTAGAGGGACCCCAAGGCGGCCAAACCAAGGGCCTGCATACTGACGAAGGGAGTAAACGCTGTCCCGCTGCTTGAGCTATGTTCGAGAGACCTGACGGTGATAGCCATGGATCTCAAAGGAATAGGAAGGCTAGTTCTGGGATCCGCTTACTTTCCGTATGACAGCGGAACTAACCCAACAATGGAGGTATGTACACTGGTGGAATATTGCCAGGCAAGGGGTATTCCTCTACTGTTGGGATGCGATGCTAATTCCCACCATACTTTGTGGGGCAGCACGGACGTTAACTCAAGAGGAAATGACCTACTGGAATAACTAATCACCACTGATTTAGATATTCTTAATACGGGGAACACCCCGACGTTCCATAACTCGGTCAGGTCAGATCACTCTCTGTACCAGCAGTTTTAGAGATAACATCAAGAGGTGGAGAGTCTCAGATGAACCCACTCTATCAGGTCACTCACAGATAGAGTTCGTGTTGGAATCCATTGTACCCGCTGGCCCTAAATGGGTCAGAAATCCAAGAAGAACGGACTGGGATCAGTTTTCCACGGAGCTGAGATTTGCACTTTCAGAGGTTCCAAAGTCAATTCGTGACGTGGATACTCTGGAGATGGCAGCCAACACTTTGACGGAAGCCATCAAAGCTACTTATGAAAGTAATTGTCGACCTACCAGAGTCCGAAAGGCTGGGAAGACACATTGGTGGAATGGGAAACTTGAAAAGCTTCGTAGGGAAACCAGAGAGAGGTTCAGACGTCCCAGTAATGGAAGAAAGCTGAGGCGCCTAGACTGGATAAGCTGCTTTCTCGAAATCCGGATGCTATTCTCGGCACTCTTAAATTGCCGGGTGGGGGTTACTCAAAGTCGGACGGGGACACCTCGGCTCGCCTGATCAAGGCACACTTCCCGGGCTTTTCAAGGCTTGAAGAAGTGGGGACGGCACCTCTGAGGCAAGCAAAGTCGCCTGCAGCCCAACTGGGCCCGAAATGGCGGCTTGCCAACGAGATTGTCACCCCTGCCAGGGTAAGGTGGGCCCTGAAGTCCTTCAGCCCTTACAAGTCTCCTGGCCCAGATGGCATCTATCCAGTCCTCTTGCAGAGGGCTGGGGAGTCCATCATAGGGCCGCTAGTGAGACTTGCTAGGGCTAGTCTTACGCTGGGACACGTCCCGGCGGCATAGAGGGGTACGAGAGTAGTATTTATTCCGAAAGCAGGTAGGATCGGTTATACCTTACCCAAGGATTTCCGCCCCATCAGCCTAACATCTTTCCTACCAAAAAGAGTGGAAAGACTTGTGGATAGATATATCCGCGACAAGGTCTTGTCAAGGAGGCCACTTCATAAAGAGCAACACGCCTATAGGGCTGGTCACTCGACGGAGATGGCCCTAAGCGGAGCAGTAAACCTAACTGAAGGACAACTGAAGGAAAAAGGCCTTGCGATTGGAACCTTTATGGGCATCAAAGGAGCCTTTAACAACACCTCTGGAGAGGTGACTAGGGCGGCCATTATCACACATGGTGTGCCTAATGTAGTTGTGGAATGGATATGCCATATGTTGGCCAACAGGAACCTAACTACGACTAAGGGTGATACCACTTTATGTGGAACCGTGGACTCGGGATGTCCGCAGGGAGGAGTTTTATCGCCCTTGCTGTGGTGCCTAGAAAAGGATGAACTGCTTCATCTACTCTCGAGTCAGGGTCACCACGTCATAGGCTATGCGGACGATATACTAGCTATCGCGCGTGGCCAGCATCTGGATGCGCTCTTCAAAGTAATGCAGCAAGCACTGATGATAGTGGATTCATGGTGTAAGAAAACTGGACTATCGGTTAATCCGAGTAAGACAGACACGGTTGTTTTTACCAGAAGGTATAAGTGGGGAACCATGAGTACACTGAAACTTGGAGGACAACAAATAGAAATCAAAGAACGAGCTAAATACCTGGGAGTAATTCTGGACAAGAAGCTGTTATGGAATGAGCACCTGGAAAACAAGTGCAAGAAGCTAGTAGCAACTCTATGGCTCTGCAGGAGAGCCATAGGGAAAAGCTGGGCTTGAAGCCGGAGACACTCATGTGGATCTACACAGCGGTCTTGCAACCCAGGCTAACCTATGCGGCGGTGGTCTGGTGGAGCAGGGTCGAGCTGTCCACTGTGAAGTCTCGACTGGAAAGGATCAGAGGAATGATTTTGAGAGGCATCACTGGTGCCTCGAAGTCGTCACCTACGATGGCACTGGGGCAATAACAGGGTTGGAGCCCCTTCATCTTACCCTCAAGGCAGTGGCTGCCAAGGCGGCCTGGAGACTGAACTTGGTAAATGACAGAAGGATCTCGATAGCAGTAATGATCCCAGTCGACATCGCGAGGAGGCCGACCCTGAACATGCCCAGGGACAAAACGGTCACTCGCTACCTCTTCGACAAGAAGTATCGAGTTAGCCCATCGACGAAAGAGGAATGGGTTAACGGCGATTCACACCTGCCCAGTGATGGAGACAACTGGTTTACAGATGGCTCCAGGAACGAGGAGAATGCAGGAGCTGGTGTATACCATAGAAGGGATGGAATGGGCTTCACAATCGAGTTGGGGTCCCACGCCACTGTTCTACAATCTGAGATTATGGCCATACTCCAGTGCGCCTACAAGGCAAAGGAGTATGACAACAAAAGAAACATCCGTATCTGCTCAGATAGCAGGGCTGCTCTATTGGCCTTGAATGGAACAACGACCACGTCGCTATTAGTATGGGAGTGCTTTGAGGCACTAAATATACTAGTGGCGGAAAACCGAGTTACTCTACTATGGATCCCTGGACACAGTGGTATCAAGGGCAATGAGATATCGGATAGGCTAGCCAAACTAGCAGCAAGAAGAAATTTTACTGGACCCGAGCCAGTTGTAGGTATTTCCAGTAGGTTAGTCACTGAAGAAATTAACAGTTGGCTGACTGAGGAACATCAGAATGAGTGGGATTTGGTCACTGGTTGTAGAAGGCCAAAACACTCTTGGGCTCAAAGCTTAATTTTAACCGAGCAAGGGAAATACTCAAGCTCGGGAGAAAAGAGATCCAGGTCCTAACAGAAATGTTTATAGGAGATGGGAATCTCAGATATCACAGACATAAGATAGGGCTTGCGGAAAGTCCTCTCTGTCGTCTGTGCGGAATGGAGGATGAGACTGCTATTCACATCCTTTGTCACTGCCCTGCGATTGCGGGCAAACGTCTAATACTTACTGGCAATTACTGCATCAGTGAGTCAGACATATCAGCCAACAGCGTGGCTGCGGTCCTCTCTTTATGGAGAGGGATCTGGGGTCACGCTTAGGCTCACTAGGGGACGCAACGAGATTACCCAAGCGTCAGGGGCTGTTACGGTCTCAACCCAACTAATAA
>CAKNWT010188780.1:0-11374 GCA_932066315.1 Andricus coriarius
TATGAGCCATCGAGAAACTGTTCGATATGCAATCTTGGGGAAAGAGAGGATTTGTTTCATATTTTGGCTACTTGTCCTGCGTATGCGGATTTTAGATCTTCCATTTTTCAGCAGCTTCCAACTGTCACATCCAGTGGACAATACTGGTTATACTTTCTTAACTCTAACTCTGTGAAAGAACTCTGTAAACTCGCTTTTTTTATGTCTAAAATATTGCGTCTTAGAACATTTGTAATGGAGTCTTAGGTCTTGTCACGTCACTGTATGCGTTACAATATCGTTTTGATGCATATCTTATAATTGTAATCGACGTTGTTTCTGACTTGCACTCTCTGCTTATACTTATCAAATAATATGTTCATTACTGTATATTTGCACTTATTTGTAATGGTCAACGACCATGAAACAAATTATTTTCTAATAATAATAATAATAAAAATTCATTCCCGTGCAGGAAATTATAGGGGAACTATTCAAGGCCAGGGTAGACCGTCCTGATCGCTAATGTGGCGCTGCCAAGATGGTTTTTTATGGCGCTGAGTAGAAGAGAACTGTTTTTGTATGGTCAAACGCTAGTCTGGGCAAGCTAATCTAGCGCCAGTCTCGACGAGCTAATCTAGCGCTAGACAATCGGTCTTTTGAAATCTATTTTATATGGTTGAAGTTAAAAATTATTTAAAAGATTGTGTAGATGATGAGAAATCATTTTTTTGTTTTTAATGAACATTTTTCATTTTTTCATACTTTTGAACACCCTGGACACTATTTCAAATGTGCAAAAAAATATTTGGATTCAAAAGTTAGAATAACTTTTGGTCCTGATAGGCTAGCCGCCAGCACCCGATTAGGGTCCGAAAAGACTGACTAGTTGATGGGGGAAAAATTCATTTTTTCAATGTTCATTCTTCGGCTTTGGGGCTTTTAAACATCCTTGCTTTTTCAGAAATGTGCAAACAAATATTTGGGTTTGCTATTTAGAAAATTTCTGGTCTCGATTAGGACCCGAAAATAACGTCTAGAATAGACAGTCTAAACAATGTCCTAACTGAACGAAAGTCTGCCCCGATAATTTTCTACACAGGTTGGGGGACGTACGAAGACCGATCGCGCGGGGTGAGTTATAAATATATTATCGAGCACGAAGCGCGAGATCCAACAGGCAAGTTCAAACTTGCACGATAAGAATGTGCCCGAGCAGCGGGCAGATTTTTTAAATTGGCATTGGGACATATAATTACAATTATTTGATTATCAGTTTTTTGTTGATTGATTTTTTTAAATCATACGAAACCTAACGCGTTTCGCTTGCATTAGACGATATAGAATTTTATTGACTTAAATTACATTATACTGTATATTTTCAAATAATTTGTTTGAGATCTCTTATGAAGAAAACTGAAATAATCTGAAATTTACAGGGTATTTGAAACAGTTCTTTGTCTAATCGGCTTGTAAATTTTACGTACATTTTACTGAAGTTTTATAAATCTACTTCCAGGATCATTTTCGTACATTAATACGGAAAACAGTAACCGTGTTCATTTTGTACAAAAAAGGTTGAAAATAGTGTAAATAACTTGTTTAAAAAGTTCAGTATTTTGAAGCTTCGAAGATGTAAGAATAACGAACATCTACAATTTTTTGATTCTTATGAGTCACTAAATTACAGAACTCATTAATTAAACACTTTAATCAGAAAATTTGCACTTGACTTTTTTGTTAAGAAAATTAAATGTAATAAATACTTAAAAATAAAATTTAGTGCTATCGAATAACGAAAGTCAACGTGAAATTGGCCGTGCAAAATTTTCAAACCTCGAAATAGCCATTTTGTAGCAATTTTCAAAACTGTTCTTTTGGGTCTTTTAGGATACTAAAAATTATTTGAATAATTCTGAATTTCGCGAATTGTCTAAATTCTCGGAAATGCCTGAAATTCTCTAAATTCTCTAAATTCTTTGAATATTCTGAATTCTCTTAATTTAATAAATTCCCTGAATCCTTTAAAATCACTGAACTTCTCTGAATTTCCTTATATCTTCGAATATCATGAATTCCTTCAATATTCGGAATTCTCTCAATTTCTTGAATTCATTTAATTCTCTGAATTTCCTGAAGTCCTTGAATTGCCTGAATTCAGGATATTTAAGGAATTCAGGAAATTCCTGAACTTCTCTCAATTTCTTGACTTCCCTTAATATTCTGAATCCTTTTAAGTCCCTGATGTCCTTCTATTTATCTGAATGCCTTAAATATTCTGAATTCTCTGAAATCTCTGAATTCCTTCTAATAATCTGAATTCCTTAATATCCTGAAGTCACTGAAATCTCTTAATTCCATCAATTCTTCTTAATTTTTCGCATTATTTTGATGTCCTAGGAATGCAGGGAATTCCACGAATTCAGTGAAATGAAAGAATTTGAAGAATTTAGATGATTTCAAGGAAGTTGAAAGAATTCAAAAAGATTTGAAGCAGTTTAAAAGCATTCCAATAAACAGTTCAAAATATTTAAAAAGAATACATAGAATTTAAAGAATGAAAAAGAATGTAAAGGAATGACACATTTAATATTACTAATTTAATACTGATATATATTTAAAATTTAACTGTTTGACGTATAATTATTCTGAAATAAAATTCTCCACACTTAAAGAATGCTGAAAAAGCAATAAAAACTGATTATTTTTGAGGTATCACTTCAATTTTTCAAGCCACTTTCACGCCCATTCAACATTATTAAAAAAAAAAATTTCTGCAGGAAAAATAAAAACATGCCTTTCATTTTTTATTTTAATTAAACTTCAGAATTTGGAATTGGAATCATAGTAATATTGTTTTATATTTGTATATTATTAAGTGGCAATGTAATGTTTGCCGCTTGCTGTAATGGCGCACGTATAATTGTTAGTTTCGGATAACTGTTGTGAGCAAAGTGAGATTCTGCTTATACATCTCTTTTCGGTCCAGGAACTGCAAAAGTGGCAGAGAAAAAAGTGGCGATAGCTATAGAAATAAAAAATGGAATATTTTGATATATTATTGTAAGCAATCTGCACAACAAATTTTGAAAGGTGGAATTTTCGACAAAGTTGGTTTTTATTTTCTGAAAAAGCATCATCATATTTTCATTCAACAACATTTTTTTAATTTTCTTCGGATCATTTAATAGATGATAAATCAGTTCATCTTGAAAAATATACATGCAAACGTATCTACGATCGAAAAATAGAGCTCTTAACAAAATCTGTTACTACTTGATATTTGGAAGGTTACCTCTAAGACATTGTAAGTCGTACGAAAATATAGTATTTCTGTACATGCGACGATCACGTTTTCAAGGCCGAGCATAGATGCTGATAATTATAATTTCACAATTTTACGAGAAAAAGATGAAATAACAATGAACTAGCTATGAATTCGATCCTGGGTGTTTCCACTTTGTATTTACTTTTGTATTAAGGACCCTTTTCTATTCTGGCTTTAATGCTTGAATAAACTTTGAATTATGTTAATAAAAAACATTTTTCAGTCTAAAACAGGTTTTTAAAATTATATAAATGACCATAACTTTCGCACTCTTCAATGAAATGTATAATTATTATAGTTTGATCGATTTGTTTAGAATCAATGAATCTTTTCAGTTCTTGCATACATTTTGAATTATATATTAATGAAACAAGTTTTAATGTAAAATATCGAATTTTTCAAATATCATAAATGACACTAAATTCCATACTCTTCAGCTTTAAATTATGTGAATGTGAAAACTATACTATCAAAATCGACTTTTCATTAATATAAATGTACATTACTTCCTTACTCTTTGATAAAATGTATTAATATTATATGTTAGTCGATTCTTCTCTAGTCAAGGAATCTTTTATATTCTTGCATCAACTTTTAATGACGTTCTTGAAAAAAGTCTTACAATAAAAAACCTATATTTTTAATTTTATAGTGCCAAAAAAAGTAATAAATATTTTTAGAAATCATTTGGTTAGTTCTTAGATATTAGTGGTGAAAATAAGCCATTCAGATTTCCTCAATTTATATGCAACCGTCTTTATGTAACTTATCGTGTTCACAAAAAAGTGTGACATCCGCATACACACTTTCATTCATACATATGTTTTAGTACGTATGAAGTTATTTTTACCGATGTGAAAAAAAGTAAGTGTCGTACATTTCAAATTTTTAATCAAGAAATATTCCCGAAAAAATATTTCCTTTTTAAATAAAAATTCCTTAATCAGTTATAAAAATAATTAGGCTGATTATCAGGATATACTACATTAACTGCGTTTTAGTTATGTAACTGCACCATATGAAATATATTTTTCCAAGTATAATTATATTGAAATTAAAGGTGTAGGACGTGGGAAAGGTATCAAGACCTTAAAATGGAGCTGCAACGACTGTACCCAAAATATTCGGTACAAGTAATTGTCCTTGTGATAGGTGTTCTCGGAGGTGCGAAAATATCACTGTTTCGTAACCTTAAAGCCATACCCGTGTGCCAAAAATATGCCAAGACACTTGCGAGATGGATGCAGAAAGCTGTCATCCTTGGGTCGCTTCGTGTCCTCAAGACACACGAGGGTTTCGCCGGTCTGTCGTTGTGATTTCATCGTATCCTGTGACCACCCATCTATCGCTTGTGAGATGTGGCTATAAGTGTGATTTACCGCGGTTCTACTAAGAGCCGGTGTCATTTTTAGATGGCAGTTGTTCTCAGTGGGACCATGCGGTGGTTGTTTAAATATTTTTTTAATATATAAATTAAAACAAGCGTTTATAAGAACAGGAAACGTGAAAAACAGATAAACTTAATAAATAAACGCGATTGTGTAACATTTTTAACTATATCGAAACGATAACAAGATAATATTGCGAAAACTTTAAATAGTATGCATCATCTCCACCGACATACGACTCAACAAGTTATTGGTTCAAAATGGAAAAACTAGAATTATGTACATCCTTGATTTATTTTATCTGACTTTATTTCCGTTAAAAGTAATCCAAATGAAAAGGTACGAAAATAACTAAAAAAAACAACAGTACATCTGACACACAACTCTTTTGATTTCAAATAATGTAAGCTAACAATTAAAACATTACAAATTTGGCTGTTTTAGAGAAAAATAATAGTATAGAGTTTATTACTAATTCAAAACTTCACCAAATTTGAACACGGTTTATTTTAAAGACTTTCTCTGATTTTAAGCTATTTACACTTATTGTAACAATTTCAAAGCAGGCCTTTAAAATTAATCAATTAGCATCTGATGTTTCCAAACAAAAAAATCTCGAAACGTGACTTACTTACATTTTTCGTCTCTTTGAAATTAAAAGAAAAATATTGTTAAATTGTAAATATTTATATTTCTAAATTCTTTAATTAAAAATTTTCCATGTTTGCAGATCTTTGATCTACAATTAATAAATTAGAAATTGTTGAAATTACACGTCTAAAATTTAAATTATCTGATTATCCAGTAAAGATTTTGCCATTTTATACGCTTCTAATTTAAAATCATCTAAGCATTAAAAATAGTATTCTTAATTTGTAAATTAACGAGACAAAGGGTGAGGCTTCATGATGAATATTTTCGAAAGAAACCCTAAAATATGAAACAATTTCAAATTTGAGGCTTATAAATGTTTTGATATTTTGATATTTGAAGTAATTCAATTGTCTTTTAGTCTTGACATTAACCAGGAGAACGAGCATAACTGAAGTTCAATATGATGGCATCCCATGAAGCATGGCATGCCAAGCATATTTAAAATATAACTATATTAGTTGAGAAATGAAACTATTTTTCTATTGAAATTGAAAAATATTCAAAAATACTCTGATCAAAAAATGGAGTCGGTTCATTTTGTTCATGTAAATCACTCAGTGGGTGCTTAGCCCTTAATTGCTATATGAGCTGACTGTTAATTTAAGAACGTGGCTACATGTACCGAAACTGCGGTACGAATAGTTGGATTTTGTCGGTGTTTAACTTTTTTTCAAACTGAATTTAAACAATAGTTCTATTTATCGACAATCTCAGTTGTCTTTTAACAGCATTGACTGGTTTCCAAAATTAAATTTACGAATTTAAGTTAATTTTACGCAATGCACTAAACTAAATAAAATAGTAGACGCATATCGATAAGCTTGATTTTTGGAAAATTTTTTTAATTTGCTCTCTAGTATACGTTTAGAATGTGAAAAACTATAAAATTATATAAAAGGAAAACAAATAAAACTTTGTAGCAACTGTAACCATCAAATTATATGCAAATTCTATATCTCATAATTTTTGAAAAACAAAACTGGACTTTTTTCAAAAAGGGCTAGGCAATGATTTCAAATATGGCCTGAATACTTTCATGGAATACCAGGAAACCATTTTTAACCAGAATATCCCATATGCAAGCTCGTTTCAATTAAAGTTGGTTCAAATTATATAGGGAAACTTTAAAATACTGACGAAAGAATTTCTTTAACATTTTTAATTGTTATAATTAATTATTTGTATATAAATCAGGTCTGCATGCCAAAATAGTGGAATATAGAAGGATTTTATCTTTGAAACTGACAATATGTGTGATCTCCAAAATTGGTATTTTTACCCTAGATCAAGAAAAAAAAACATGCATTAATAACAATTTCAATTTTAACGAGTATTTGTATCAATCAAATTAGCACGTTGCACAAGAGTCACCTAAGATAATATTACGCTATCCCAAATTAATGTTTGCACAAGTTCTTTATTATCATTGAAACAGATACATTGAATTACTTAAGTCAGAACATACGTTTGACGTCACGTGCATAACACTTCTTGGGATATATAAGGATGCCTTAGCTTCTGAAAGACATGCATATCATCTGAGAGTACTACAAGAGGTAAGTCAAACTCAGTTTGCCAAAGTCGTCCCTATAGTACAAATTTTGATAATTTGAATTTTGAGATATTGATAACATCCTATCATAAACAATTTTTTATTTTTTACATTTTTTGCATGCAGAATAATCTTTTCTCCATTAAACATAAGACGAATAGCTTCCATGTACGAGTTTTCCATGGGCCCAAGATCGGGTCAGCTTTTCCAAGATTCCGCCGACCTATCGAAATAATAAGAGTGGGCTGACTTTGGGTGCCGAATATTGGTCAATCATATACTACCAAGGTTGAACCAACTATCGCCGACTCTGACCAGAGTGTGCCCTATAGTCGGCATGACTCATCTAAAACTGATTTCCCATAGTCCAACTGATGGTCGAGCTATGCTTGGGCCAAAGTTGGGCCAGTAGTTGGTCAGTCTCTGGCTGCTAACGTTGGCTGTTCAGGTCCAACCGACCCCAGTTTCTTATAATTTCTTATAATGACACAAATCTGGCTGCCGACCTTCATCTGACTAAGTCGGGCCAACCTTTGTAAAGTGCATATGTTGGGACAATATTCACTGACTATTTGGGAAAGTTGGCCCGACTCTGGGCCAACGGTCTTACTCCGGAACCGACGAAAATTCGTACATGGGCTTTTTATTCGAGATGAGAATGTAAAAATACACTTTCCATAAAAAAGTCAGTTAAAAAGCCTCCTTCCACGTTAGGTTTTGTTTGAATTAAAAATTCATTCTTAAAAGAGGAACTTTTATCAAAATATTTTAATCATTTTCACATGCGTTTTTCTGATCAGATTCAAGTGTTATATTAATATTAGTAGATTTTACTATAGTAAATAGTTAATTTCATTAGTATGAGAGTTTATAAACTACAACAGACATGTCTCAATTTAAGTAATGAATTCTGTTACCAAAAAACTAAGCATCTTTAAAATACCAGTTGATTTTAAAAGTGTGTTGTATTTTTGCTCAAAGATAAACGTTCAACAACATGAGAGGACTTTTGGCAATCGTTATGCTGTTTTTGGCGATACTAGCATTAACTATGGCTGACCCACCTGACGGTGGACCAGGATGGGGAGATGTACCAGGACATGGACCAGGACCAGGACCAAACCCTATCGTAGATTTTTTTAATAACCTTTTCGTAAGTATAACAGTTGAATATGTATTAGTATTGATTTGTATGTAATTGGTTTTAATTTCTTAAACTACCCCAGGGTCATTACAAAATTGCGCGAAAGCATGATATAATCGTGTGAATGCTGCATTTATCCCGCAATTATATCAGCTTACGCGAAAACTAAAAGATCCTTTTAAATTGAAAAATTTCATTACGATCTGAGACTTCTATCAAAATGCTATGCAACAAAGATGATCTTTCTTTTTTCTATGCTCTTAGCTGATAGATAAAGGCAATCATCAGCTTCGTTTTTATAGCAAAATTTAATTACATTACGTATATATTTCAGCATATCGGACATCCTGGCGGACCTGATGGCGGCAGACACTAAATTATACTTACGAGGACGGCGGTAGTAAACCATCATACGTCTCTTCATTGAAATTCTGACGTCCATGATGCATTAATGTTATCAATTTTAATTTACAATTAATTATGATCATTATAATTAATTGTTAGTTCAACGAAAAAATAAAATTATTTTCAAAAAAATTACTTTGTGAAAACTCTCTTCGTAAATATATATTCTGACACTTATATTATTATTATTTTTTTAAAACTTGTTCTCGTACGAACACGGTTTTTCATCATAGCCACGGACTAAGTCAAGTGACTGATGAGATCAGGATGTTATAAGTTGATTTAATACGATGTCTGAAATCTTTTGCGATGATGTTGTAGATACAAAATTAAGAGCATGGTGTAGTAGGGGGTTCGTCTTTTACCGCTGTTATCCTTACACAGCGGCCACGAGGATTCGAGGTGACAACAGTCGCCTCTGGATGCTTTCTTAGAGCTAGTATCCGTCACTCTACAAATTTTTAGTCGGTTGCTTCCTGATGGTCTACAATGTTTCTTACATTGCGACAGGCGTTTAATAAAACCGCCTCCTGAGCTGCTGCCAGTGCCCTACTGACACCTAAATGTTCAAGGTGTTCAGTGTATCTTGCGTGCATATTACGTCTAGCCGAAATCTCAATAGTATGAATAGATCCATGTTTCACATTGTATAGGTTGCCTGTAAATTTTGGTTAAGTGGACTAGCAATGTCGATGATATAGACTCTCCCATCTTTTTTTCTCGCATCACGATGTCAGGTCGATTATCCCAATATAAGGTGTTATCTTCGTTACCTAAAAAGGGCATTGTGATGTATCTATAGAAAGGCATCCATTCTGTTAAGAGTCCTACGTTTAGAGCAAGTTGTTGGTGTTTAATGCCCGCCACATCATTATGTCTGTGCGTATATTCTCTTTGAGCCATTACGCGACAACCATCAATAGTGTTCTCGATGGATTCGTTGTTATCTTCATATAATCGGCACCGGTCAACCACGTCTTGAGGCAACATGTGTTTGCGATAATTTATGGTTCTGAAAACGCTGTCCTGAATTGCAATGATGAATCCTTCCATTTCTGGAAACAGGGCGCCCTTTTTCAGCCAAATATTAGATGCCTCACTATCCACTTCATATTGATCTAACGTTTTGGGGTGCCCGCCATGGACTCTAATTCCTCAATGGTTTCTGCCCCAATATGCAAGGCCTCCTCTGAGGACAAACTCAAGGGCGTGTAATCGATATCCGATTTACAGATGGTGTTGTAAAGCGCAACATCTCGCTTGCATTTGGTGCTTCGTCATTTCTAAACGGATGATTTTGTTTAATTGTTCAAGGTCGGTGTTCGACCATTTGATGAGCCCAAAGGAGTACGTGATGAGAGGGATGGCATAGGTGTTGATTGCCCTGGTCTTTTTTGCCGAGTTAGGAGAACTCTTCAGAATCAATCTGAGTCTTGTAGTGAAGGCAGTCGTTAGGTTAAATGCACTGCTCTGAATTTATCTACTCCAAACTCCATGAGGATATCATTGGAAAATTGCTTTGTGACATCGATCAATTACTGCAGTTTCTAGTCCGAACTAGCGTACATATTCAGGCCATCAACGTTTAGCAGATGGGACACTTGATGACCATCCTCATTATGATGTTTTCGGAACCCATGAAACATGCTATTTCATTTTTTGCTCAATGGGTTCAACGCTAAACAGAACCACAGTGCACTTAAGGAGTTTCCTGGAAAGATACCCGTCGTAATGCGTATTAATCTAATTATCGTTAGTCCTCCATGAACGAAATACTTGATTCTTGTACCTCAAAGCATCATCGCACGAGTTAGAAAGTCGTTGATGCGTGGGAAGATTTCGTATATTTTTAAGACTTCTAGCAAATATTCGTATGGTACGGGAGGAAATCCGAGTTTTTACAACATCCGTTTTGTTTTCCTGTTAGGATGTAATTCTCGTCGCAGTGAGAATATACCTTATCTGCAATTATGGATGTAAGGCATTTATAAATTTTTGGAACGTCTCTGAAGCTAGCACCGCCTTTTTGGATAATCGAATTCAAAACTATTCTATAATTAAGGGCTCATTTAGGGCTTTTAAGGGCCGCAAGTCCTAAATTTTGGGCTCTGCAATTTTTTATAAAAAACGGGTTGCGCGCTCACTTCACATGAAGCTAGCACCGCCACACCTGTAACTTCGGAACTATTTATTCAATCGAATCCAGGTTTTTTCAGTAATTAAGGGCTCATTTAGGGCTGGCGATCCCCACTAGGCCCAATCCTAAACTCCTTTTGGTTCTTCTTAAAACGGTGCGCGTTCTGGTTTCACATGTGAAGCTAGCACCGCCACACCTATAACTCCGAAACCAGTGCTGCAATCAATTCCAGAATCATACAAGAATTAAGGGCTCATTAAGGGCTGGAAAGAACCCTAGGTCCCAAATTTTGGGCTCTGCAATTTTTTATTAAAAATCGGGTTGCACGCTCACTTCACATGAAGCTAGCCCCGCCACACCTATAACTCCGAAACCAGTGCTGCAATCAATTCCAGAATCATACCAGAATTAAGGGCTCATTAAGGGCTGGAAAAAACCCTACTTCGCAAATTTTGGGCTCTGCAATTTTTTATAAAAAAGCGGGTTTCACGCTCACTTCACATGAAGCTAGCCCCGCCATACCTGTAGCTTCAAAACTATTCATTTAATCCAATAGAAACAGGCTTTTTCAGAATGTAATGGCACATTTAGGGCTCCGAAAAGGTCACAAAGTATCTTATTATCATAGTACATTTTTTAGTTCTTAGAATGTAGGAGAGAATCTCCTGAAATGCCCTTTTACCACAATATATTTGTACACCAACCCTATATGCACTTCTTACTTTTTTGTTACGGTGTAGGTGATCTTTACAGACAAATACAACTTTTATCAAACTATGTATATTCT
>CAKNWT010188782.1:0-11270 GCA_932066315.1 Andricus coriarius
ATCACTCCTTATATTAGAAGCAATTATTATGCTTGAAAATGCAGGTAAAATCTCGTTTAGAGGTCGTAAATTTATCATGAAATACGCAAAGCTATGACTTTGTCAATCAAACGTGGTGTTACGCATCTACGTTATTATGTAAATATGTATAGGCGCAAGGGTACATAGTGTTGTCGCCGATGATGGTAGTCCAAATCGGAAATTTTTGACAGAAGTTGGTTGCAGTGGAAAGCTCAGAAACTTCAAGAATTGGTTTGTTCACCCAACTGTCAATGACCGAAAAGTCTTCGTATTCTCCGACACTAGTCACCTCATCAAACCCGTTCGAAATAGACTGTTCAATAATGGAACACTCAAGGTTTAACATAATTATTTTCTTAAACAAAAGCAACTTCAACTTTTATAAATTTGATATTTTAAATTTCAGATTTGTCCAGAAAAACCTGATGTACAGTGTCATGATTTTCGGCCGGTTCATAAACACGATGAGGAACGGGTTGGTGATTTAAAGATCTGTCCGAGAATCACTCCAGATCATTTAAATCCACATTCACTTTTAAAAATGAGAATGTATTTAGCTCTGCAGGTAATTTTATTTAATTATGTATTTTATAAAATTAAAATTAAATAAATAACACTTCATTTATTTTACATTTTAAGCAAGTCTATGGCCAACGGTTTAAGAGAATACCGTAAATATTTCGACCATTTGAAAGATTCTGAGGAGACAGCCTTATTTTGTGAAAGAATCGACATATTGTTTGATGCCTTAAATAGGTTCGAAATAGGATTGACACTGAACTCTGAAGATTGGCAGGTTCGTATTTTGTTTTCAGTTCATTAGCTTTGCTTCACGAATATTCGTACACTTTATTGCTAACTTTGTTTTATTACAGATCATATTAGATAGTATTGAGTGGCTTGATTCTTGGGAGAAAAGAGTCAGAAATGGATTTTTGTCGGTAGATGATTTTTTCACTGATCAGACAGCCCAAGGCTTGAGAATTACTTTGCATTCAGTTTTGGACATGACTGCAGATTTGATTAAAAACTACAACTTTTAATCCGTTTTGACGGGGAAAATAAGCCAGGATCCTTTAGAGGTATTCAATGTCATTAACTTTTCATTTATTACATATTCCATTTAAATAATTAAAAATTTTTTGTTCAGAAATTTCACTAGAATTTTTACTTCTAAAATATTTTTAATTAATTTCGCTTTTGTTTATTTATTTCGCAGAGGTTTTTTGGTACCGTAAGATTGGCATGTGGAAGCAACGACCATCCTTCTACTCCTACATTCCTTTAAATTTATAAAATCCTGTCTGTGTTTAGTGTATTAAAGCCTCCGAAACTGGGTAACTGCACTGCTTTTAAAACTGATCCACCAAAGCCAATATTTAATATGTCAAGATTAAAAGAAATATTTGAAAGCAAAGAAAAAACTGCACTTGAACATGTTAAAAACAAGTTGAGTTCTATAATTGAACAGGAAGATGAAGATTTTTATGATTTTATCGATCCAAGTTACGATGAGTACAACTCAGACCCAGTTCAGGAATGCTTAATTTACTATACTACAGCTAACGTTTCAAAGCAATTAATCCAACTATTTAAATATTGTCCTGTATGTCACAACGCTCTCCTTTCAAACGAAAATCCTTCCAAATATGAAGTTGCTCCACTTTTAGATACCTGATTTTAAATAAAACATTTGAATATCCATGTGCTGAACACAGCTGTGACGTTCTTGTGTTTGTTATCAAAAACTATTTATCGCTTCGAATAAGACACTTCGCTAAAGAAAGCAAAATGAAAGCTAAAAGGCGAAATGTTATTTAAAAAAACTTAGCTGAGTTGCTGAGGTTTAAACGGCTTCAAGTTTTAAAAAGTGTAAATACTTTTATTTTAGTTTACGACGTTTATTCAAATTAATCTTTTGTTATTGTTTCAGGGTTACTGTCGTTAATAAATTGCTTATTTATGCCAGCATATGACGTTGTTCTTATTTTAATTTTCTTTCCCCTTAAATCAATTCCTTACCCCAATATAAAATTAGAATATCTGTTATTTAATTTTTAATTAAATTTTATATTTCATAACAGTAATTTTTTTATGAAATATGATTTCACAACATTATTATTAAAAAATATGATATCACTTTTGCACTTTTTTGTAACTATTATGTAATAACAAAAATATATTGTTTATCTCTCCATGCTTTTTTTGAAACTTATTTTTTGCACAAATACTTTATATAATTTTTATAGACAAATTTGGAATTCGAAAAAAAATTAGTATAATTATAAGTATAATTTTATTTTTCAAGTTGAAAATTTTTTTTAATAATTTCCTCCATGTCACGATTGAAACCTTTCATATTTCCCACACCTAGAAAAAAGATTTTGATGATTTTTTTTACTTACAATTACTCTAATATTTAAAAAGATATGGAACTTTAATTATGTGATGCATAAAGCAAATTGTCATTACGAATAATATCAATTAAATTAATTTCTAACTAATTTTGCCTATGCTTGCCATGGAAAAACGGGCTGGAAAGACTCCCAGCGCCATCTGCGCTCCGCGCTTCACTTGATCGTACTAGTGAACTAACGCTAACATACATTCGTTGCAGGGGTCTGTATATAACTTGTAATTTACACAGTTTCTTGACATCTAAAACGCCCCTACCCCTCTATGTTGTAATAGAACTACCCTTTAATCACCGAATTACTGTGGTGCATTCCGTGCTTCGTCATTTCTACGCGGATAGTTCTGTTTAACCTTTCAAGGGCGGTGTTCGACCATTTGATGAGCCCAAAGTAGTACGTGCGGACAGGGATGGCATATGTGTTGATTGCCCTGATCTTGTTTTCTGAGTTCAGAGAACTCTTCAGAATCAATCTAAGTCTTGCGGTGAAGGCACTCGTTTGGTTTTTATTAACTAACGTAAGCTGAATACCCTTTGATTCGAGAATACACAGGTATTTATCTGACTCGCCCTCAGCCACTACCAAGATGTCATTCTCAAACTATTTCTCTTTCTCTGCGATCTCTAATTTTGCTCTGCGTGAATTCACTGTTCTGCATTTATCTAGTCCGAACTCCATGTGGATATCATTGGAAAACTGCTTTGTGACATCGATCACTTGCTGCAGTTTCTGATCTGAACTAGCGTATAGCTTCAGGTCATTCATGTAAAGAAGATGGGCCAGTTGATGACCATCCTCATTATTATGTATTCTTAACCTATGAGATATGCTATTTAGTGTTTTGCTCAATGGGTTCAACGCTAAAGGGAACCATAGAGCACTGAAGGAAATTCCTTGAATGATACCCGTTGTAATGCGTATTGATCTAGACATCATTCATGTGGTACGGATGTTTTCGAGCTTGCGTCATGGCAACAGCATATATGGTGACTAGATCTTCACTGCCCCGCGAGTTTCTACAACATCCTTTTTGTTCTACTGTAAGGATGTCATTCTCGTCGCAGTGAGAATATACATTATCTGCAATGATAGCTGTAAGGCATTTATAAATTGTTGGGAGACAGGGTATCGGTCGAAATTCAGATAGATTTTGAGCGTCTGGTTTTTTAGGCAACATATACACGGAGCGACCGCAGCAAGAGCTGCCACTGCTTTTGGCACAAGCGGTTAGTGTCGAAATGAAATTTTTTGGAATGGCACGAGCCACAGTTGTCAGCGCACTGACCGCTCGATAAGTCACAAGAGCCGCTCGTGCTAATGCAAACAGCAGCGCGAGCTCGGTGAGCGTTGCGCTTAGCCCGGCCTGTTCTTGGGATTGGCTATAATCTCTCGTGTTAATTTTCAATAGCGCGTGGTGTCAAATAACTCTAACGTTTAGTGACAACCGCGCTTGTCACTCGACTCATTCGCCGCATTACCAAATGCTGAAAGTACTGAGGGAAAACGTATCATGATCAAATGTACTTTGCGGGCTTGATAATTTGGGTAATCTTTTTAGATGATTCATACATGGTGAAAAAACAGTTCAAAAAATGATGAAGTAGAATTTTCATCAGAATTTAATTGATGAAATAGGCACAATTTGAAGAAAATATATTTGAACAGAACTTTCAAAGTAGAACTTTTATCAGAATTTAAGTAATGAAATAGGCAAATTGATTATGAAAATTAATCTTCCAAATAATTCCATCAATTATATCTGATAAAATTTCATTCAATTTCATTAGATCTATCAAGAACGAAAATTAGCATAAAAAATCTGAGAATAAAGATTTGAACATTGGAAATAAAATTTTAGAAGTAGAACTGTAAATAATTTCATTTATTTTCAAACTTCCAAGATTAATTATTAGAATTTCTTACATTAAACCTACAAATTTTTGTTTAGATCATCGGATTTCTAAGTTGAAACTATAAGGATTATATTGATTTGATAATGAAAACAATTATTCGGGGTGTATGACAATTATTATTTCTTCCAGTGAAAGTAAATAACTTCTTTATTCTTTGACACATCTAGAGATATATTTTTCAATTATACATATTTTACAAAGTACTTTTTTTTATACACATTTATTGATAAGGATTAAACCGCACGAATCAACAAACATGACGTGCATGCAGGTTAGATGTTCTCGATCAGCTGATGCCGCTCATAGTGCGGTTGGAAAAAAAATGAAAGTTGTTGCTGCGAATGAGCCGAGAGACCAGCGCGGTTGACACTAATCGTCAGAGCTAGTTGACACCACGCGCTATTGAAAATTAACACGAGAGATTGTCGCCAATCCCAATAATGGACCGGGCCAATCACAAAACTTACCAAGCTCGCGCTCCTGTTGCTATTAACATGAACAGCTCGTGTGAATTGGCGAGCGAGCAGTGTGTTGGCAACTGTGGCTAGTGCTATGAAAAAAAAATAATGTATTTTAACACTAACTGCTCGTGCCAGAGTTTCTCCGTGTACGTAGTACCTTTGAGCATAAACCCTGGCATCAGATCTGGGTGTTAGATGATCTTCTGAAAATACCTTGCCAACGCAAGATGCACACTCGTCAGCTACTTGTACCAGAAGTTGTGCACCATGTCCGTACCTGGAGTATTTCCAATCACTAGCCCTTTTCAAAACCGCTAAAACATCTGAAACCGTGATGTTAGTCAGCTCCATTTCAGGGTTATCAATAGATCTTGCTTTCTCTAGTTGACATCACGCAGCGTCTAAATTGCTTCTGTTCGTTTTTTCACAAAAACCCGACCATTAGTTAGTCATATCTTCCAATTGAGGGACTTCGGTGTCTTGCTGGTTATTTTCCTTTACACTCAGTTCACGATAGAACCTTCTTTCATATGCCTGAAAGGTTCGATTTTGTTACCTTCTTGCACTATTTTTCTTGTACCGACGCAGTCTAGCAGTAAGAACATCAAGTCTCTGCCGTTGGGAGTCTACAATCTCATCCAATATTGCTGGTGTCAATGTCTCGATGTACCGAGGGTGGCTGATTTTAATAACATGGTTTATCAGCTTTCTGGTTCTATTTCCTTTATTATATTGAGTCAATCGATCCAATTTGCACCTTAATTTGCTGACATCCAAATGCAACCTGACCTTCCATAGTAGATCTCGATCCCTTCCTGGGGCAAAGACTGCATTTGTAGGCCTAGTTCTGCAGCCTAACGTTCTAACGGCTGCCTCAGCTGCACAATACATAAGATTTGGCACCTCTAACGCAGTTTGTGTTGCGTTCAAATGCATAGGTAAAACATTGCTGTTCAGGTGTTCTACTAGTGCCGCAGATTATTTGTGATGTTAATCTTGTGCAGAGAATGCCTTTGTGTTGGTTCTACATGTCTGAACTCTAGTAAAGCATGACCAAAATTCCTCTCAAGGTGCTGTAGTTTTTCTGGGATTTCGCTTTCACATCATCTTCATTAATGTCCGGATGTGGTTCTAGTAGATCCGGCACTTGATGTACATTGCCCCTAGCACCTATGCCTCCAGCTTCAATCAGGACTTCGTTGTCCACATCTTCCAAAGGGAGTTCATCAACAGGAAGCTGCTGTTCCACTTCCATTTTGATGACAGTTATTTCAACAGCCGAAAGCAATCTGTTAACAGACATTGCGCGTTTTCGGTCTGCTGTATTGTGCTTATTTATTCTTGTGGCTAGCTCTGGGTACTTAAGTAAGAAGACTCGATGGTATTCTCTCCTCAAACTTTGCCCACTTTTCTCTGCCAAAAAATAAAGGCGCTTAACATCTCTGTGCATATGGTATGTCCATTTTAATCGCCTTTTTTGGTTGCTGAACTTGAGCTTCTGCCTCTGGTTGAATGAGGCCATCTGTCTCTGGAGGATGTGGTAATGCTGGATCATAATTAGGTTGTGAAAAATCATTAATTGCCACTAATTGATTATGTGATGCGGCTTCCTCTAACTGATGTTCTTTGTCGATATTTTTCAACGCAAATCAACCTGCTGTTTAATCTCCATTACTCGTTCTTATGAGATAAGAAGATTTATTCTGATGTCCTTCATCTCATCGGTAAGTCTTTTCACTGAAACTTAGGATACTTCGCAGCAAACTTCATCCTGAAGTTGTATCCTTTTTCGCTTTTGATTTCAAACTTCGCATTTTCATAGTAGGGACGCACTAATTCCTCTGTCATTGTGGTATCCCACTTAATGCTCTCCTATGCTCTCCTATTATTATACCATTAAGCCAAATCCCGTTCGGGGTAAACGAGTGTTACTCGGTTCTAGCCTCAATATACTGTCGGGCATCAAATAATTTATATGAGATAAGTGAGAAAAGGAAGTGTACGAGGCAGTATGAGGGTTGTGGGGGGATCGATTTCTTTCCTTCCACGACACTGCTTCAACCCAGGTCGCTGATTAATTACTAACAATCTCTCTATTAGTATACAAGGTCTTTCGTTTCAGGCGACTCTCACTCCAGTGACACTCTTCATCATGAATTTCTCATAAACTATTTGTCGCCACACTTTTCTGTCCTGGCTTTTATATATATTTTCGACTTTATGTCTCATTCACACATTCTTACTATTCTTTCCTCGGTCAGCCTCTGGTTACGCGACCATTGACTTTACCTACATATTATTGTTTTATCAGTCGTTATTCTTTCATTCTCTCAACATGCCTGAACCATTTCACTAAATTTCTTTCACCTTTATCAAACATTGTTTCCTCTACACCATATTCTTTAAGAATCCTCTCATTACTGACTTTTTCCATTAAAGTTTACCATGTACATTGCGCAGGAATTGCATGCCATCTGCGTTAATTTTACTCTTATCCTTTTCTTGGTAGGTGCAGGTTTCGCTACCATATAGCACAATGGGTGCAAGAACAGAGTTATATATTGCAATTTTAGACTTCTGATATCTTTTCTTTTGTTATTTTCATTATCCTATGAATAAGTACTTTTGAATATATTTTGCTCACGGTAATTAGTAAGCTGATACCTCTATAATGATTGCAGTTGCTTTTATCTTCCTTTCTTTTGTAGATTGGGACGATAATGGCCTTTTTCCAGTCATCTGGAACTTCTCCCATCTTATCACACTTTTTATGGGATTTTGTTGAACATGTATCTTTTTTAATTTCTCATTTCCAGAGGATGAGAGATTGTTCCATGCCTTGTCCTCTAGAAATGGTACATTGAAAAAAAAAACATCTTCCACAAAATTCCATAAAAAGGGCCACCTTCAGAAGGCCATAAGTTCAGTGCTATTAAAATCGGAACATTGTTCATGTGTAAACATCTTAGACCTCGATATGGGGAGTCGCGCCTGAGTCGAGTGAAACCATGGCTTGAAAGTGTAATCCAAGCCTCTGACACACGCTTTATGTCGTGTATCAGAGAACGAAGGCTTGCTTCTCTTCATCCACTCAGAGGAGCCCTTCAGTTATTCTTCTCTCTCTCTCTCTCTCTGTTTCTCTCATACCCTATGTTACTTTATCTGTCTCACTCCCTCTCCCCCTCCCACTCCCTCTCTCTCGCACCCTATCTCACTTTCACTCCCCCCCCCCCCCCCACACAGTTGATGTTCCACTCTTTACAGTTTGTCGCAGATCCGTTTTTGGCCATCGCCCCGCATGCTGTGGCTCCAGGTGCGCCCGACGATTCTCGGGAAGCGACAAGCGTTTCAAACTATTTAAAAGACTTTCCATGATACATTATGGGTTTTGTCGCTGTCTATCTGGCATGGGAAACCCTATCAGTAGCAATGCTACAGCCAACATAGCCATCAAAGTCAGGAGAGGAAAGCTCGAGCCCTACCGTGACGACAACGCGAGAACACCATCGGTTATTATGATTTTTTTCAAACTTGTTCTCGGGGAAAACCGGTTTTTCACCATAGGCACGGAATAAGACAAGTGACCAATGTGATAAGGATGTTATTAGCTAATTTAATACGACGTTTAAAACCATGTGCGATGATGTTGTAGGTACAAAATTAGGAGCATGGTGTGGTTTGCAGTTCGTCTTTTACCGCTGCTTTGCGAGTGTTGGAGGTGACAACAGTAGGCTCTGGATGCTTTATTAGAGCTACCATGTTATTTTTCTTCAACTTATTCTCGGTTGAACACGGGTTTTCATCATAGCCACGGACTCAGTCAAGTGACTGATGAGATGAGGATGTTATAAGTTAATTTAATACGACGTCTGAAATCCTCTGCGATGATGTTGTGGATACAAAATTACGATTATGGTGTAGTTTGTTGTTTGTATTTTACCACTGTTCTCCTTGCACAGCAGCCGCGTGCGTTGGAGGTGACAACAGTCGCCTCTGGATGCTTTCTTCGAGCTATTATTATTATTATAAAAATCATGTGAGAAGTTGTAGGCTCTGGAAGCTACGATCCCGACGCAACTGGAACGTGATCATCATCCACTCCTGCTGCTTCTATCCCAGACAGTAAGCAAGAGCGGGAAATTCACGCAAGAGACTTCGTACAACACTTTTCCTTGAAGTCCAATCTCTAGCTGCGAATGACCTTACACGGCAGACGGCACAGTTGGAGATGAAAGTTTCACCTATGGATACTTTTTAGAGCTACCAATCTTTGTAGAATGTTATGAGGAACAGTGTTGACGGACCAGATGAAGTGATCGCAGAGGAATAGCCTTTTGCATCTAACTCGCGATGGACTGAACCTGACGCAGGCAAGCCGGGATTTTGTTGAGTTAACTAACAAATAAAGTTTTCATACCTCCAAGACAGCCGATTATGAGAACTACAAGATGGACTTTGTAGCCTTGGTACAGCCTGTTCAGTTCGAAAAGAAGTGCTTGATATTTCGCCCGGGTTTCTTCCTCCTTTGCCGTGATTTTACCATCGGCTGGTACCGAGAATTCGATCACGTAAATGATCTTCGTCTTCAGATCTTGGAGGACAATATCAGGCTTTGTAACACTGAAACGTTGAGTGGTGGAGAATGACGAATTCCAGAAGATCTTACAATGATCATTCAGCACAGCGGACTCAAGTTCCCCCTGGGCGTATGGCAAGACAGACGCTAGATGAACACCATAGAAGTACCGAAGATGGTAATATAACACTTTTAGAGCTGCATTGTGGCTCTGTATGTAGCCGTAGCATGCACACTTTGAGCATCCACTGAGAACATGTCCAAGTGTTTCTGGCTCTTGCTGGCAAGCTCGGCAGTTGGTATCGCCTACAGGTACATTCATTATGCGATCACGGTAAACTAAGGTGTCTATAACGCCGTCTTGACAAGGAAAAAGAAATCCCTCAGTTTCCGATCTCAATCTAGCAAATTTGAGACTTGGACAGACCCACCGATAGCTCTTCTCTACGTATGATGCGGTGGAATTTACGATAAAGGGGCTTGTCAGCATGTCCTCTTAGTAGAAGCGAATTTTCTGCTTCCCATACACGACTTTTCAGCACCAATGGTGTTAGTGATGTTAGGCCACGTGTAGTGTCGCTGGAATCAAATGGGAAACAAAGCTCCTCTGCGGCACGGTATAGAAACGCCGCAGCATTGGCGACTTCATGTTGATGTACGAGTCGCATAAGAGAATCTCTGCTATTAAGAACTGAGCAGGCTGTAGCCAGAACCGTTCTTCGATGAAGACACTCCAAGCTTAGTAAGCCTCTACCCCCTTTATCTCGAGGGAGGTATATTCGAGGTACGAAAGATCTAAAATGATCACGTCGATGAATTGTCATCATCTTGCGTTTGCTTCGGTCAACTTGCTTCAACTCATCGACATTCTATTTTACTACACCAAACGTGTAGAGCAGTATAGGAACGGCCAGAATATTGGTCGCCTGGATCTTATTCTTTCCAGATAATTCGGAAGCCCAAATTTTTCTGAGAATTTGGCGATACATTTTTGCGAGGTCCGTTTTTAACACACGCACATTTTGGATTTCTGCTTACGGTATTATTATATATTTTTTTAAAAACTTGTTCTCGGGTTAAAAAGAACCCGGTTTCCCATCATAGCTACGGACTAAGTAAGGTGACTGATGAGATAAGGATATAATTATTTAAATAATACGATGTATGAAATCATTTGCGATGATGTTTTAGGTACAAAATTAGGAGCATGGTGTAGTTTGCAGGTCGTCTTTTACCATTGTTATGCTTACACAGCGACCGTGAGTGTTGGAGGTCACAACGGTCGCCTCTGGATGCTTTCTTAGAGCTACCATGTATCACTCTATAGGTTTTTAGTCGCTTGCTTCCTGATAGTCCAGAAAGTTTCTTACAATGCGACAGGTGTTAAATAAAACCGCCTTCTGAGTTGCTGTCAGTACCCTACTGGCTCCTAAATGATCAAGATGTTCAGTAAATCTTGCGTAGTTGGGGATCCGAAGAGGAGAGTGAGCATCCATTTTAGGCCCGTAAGATTTGATGATTGATTCTTGTGCAGAATATTCTCCTGATTCCGAATATATCGAGTGCACATGGAAAATTCCCGGTCGTTTTGTTGTTATTTGACATTTTGTGTGCTTAAATAAAAAATGCCATATCTCGGAAAGTTATGCAATTTTTGAAAATATTTTTTCATAATCATTTGAAGAAGTGTGATATGCACAAATTTCATTTCTTAGTGTATGTTGATTTGATTGATACTTTTGGAGAAAAACAATAAAATAGCGTTTTAATGGAAAACCCTTTCTACAGTGTATTTTTTATAATTTCGAATTTTTTTTATCATATAGTACTCGCCGAAACGAAGACAATTTATCGTGCAATTTTTCAAATTAGACTAATAGTTTAA
>CAKNWT010188784.1:0-20468 GCA_932066315.1 Andricus coriarius
GCTCGAAAGAATTTTCTTGCTTTTTTTTGTTTTTTTTATTTTAGATTGAAAAACAAAAAAACTTATGCAGGTTTTTCTGTGGCAGGTCTGGCGTTTTTTGGGATGCACCGTTATTTGACAAAGGTTTTTTGTACAAAGGTTGCTTCTTTTCATGCGCTCATTTAGCGATTCGATTGAGCTAACATAAGTAATAGCTCGAAAGAAATTTCTTGTTTTCTTTTCAAGTGGAAAATAGAAAAGTTATGCAAGTCTTTCGGAGTAAAAATTGGCATTTATTAGGACGCGCCGTACCTTTGACAAGAGCTTTTCTCGGAGGTAATGGGTTCTTTCAGGATATTTCTTTCATGGTTCGATAGAGCTAAGTAACAGCTCGAAAGTACTTTTTTGTTAAAAACAAAAAATAAATGGACCATTCATTCCATTAAAATTTACGTATAAAATTTGCTTTCCTAAATATAATTAAAATGGCAAAAAATTCACAACTGAAATGATTTTTCAGAAAAATTTAATCTCTATGAGGAAGCAATTAATCAAACCCGGTTAAGAATTATGGTCGTTAATGTAAAAAATGAACCTAAATTGAGTTTTGATTACTTTTAAGATGAATATAAATATACGGCTTATTTTAAGCGATATACGGTTAATATGAAAATTTACCACATTTTAATTAAAAATGAGATGATTCCGATGCAATGTAATCCGAAATCTTCATTTTAAGGCACAGGCCGTCGTTAAAAATGCATCGACGCGTCATTTACCATATATTTTTGGTGGCTAAATCCGAATCCAAAAGCGAAATGGTTCTATTCCTTGTGTTATAGAATATAAACCATTACGTCTTAATCATTACATCTCATTTTAGTTTAGATTTGGTTTAAAATTACATTTTGTTCAAAATAATGTTGGGTTAAAAATAAGGCCAATGTGGTTTAAAATAATTCCCATTAAATTTAAAATGAATCAGTAATATTTAAAACAGTACTGAAACCAGGATCATTGTGAGCGAAATCAGCCTTTTCATGAACGTTAATTTTTTTGTAATATGAGAATAAATTCTTTCTTTGTTTATTTTGAACTCTAATTTTTGTGTGCTTTCAAAATCTATTTACCCTAATACTGACTGTTTACTTGTCTAGTTCCGATTCAGCGTCACTTCAAGTTCATATATCTTTATAATGACCGGTGGCATTTTAACGTGACTAACATCATAATTTACTCTACGTGAATATACCGATCTATCCTATGCAATTTGAGCGTGTCCAACTTTCCGGTAGATTAGCGAGATGGCAATCGCGCTCCCGTAACGATTACATCGAGTCAGGGAAGAGCGGCGAAGGTGTTTGACGCAGCAAAGAAGAATCAATTTTGGTTTTTCTCGTGGTCGGCAGAATGGTATAGGTAGAACAAATACGAAACAAAGGCAGGAGTGACTTGCAAAGCTGAACGGCTTGCTTGGTTCTTCCCTCAGCGCTCATAAAGCCTCCGCGAGGCCGCGAGGAAAAACGGGCACGATCGACGGACCCGCTCTTCAGAGCCCTTCCGATTCGCCACGATAGTCGATGAGAGCCTAAGAGAGAAAGAGAGAGAGAGAGAAAGATGGATAGGGGCATTTATTATGCCCCGGCAGGGAGCACTCTGAGCACGATATTGAAAAATACATTTTAATAAACTACCTATCGTAACTCTATATCACGAAATTGGTTCGATAAAAATCTTTCATGTTTTTATTAGATCCATCAAAATATGCATGAGACTTTAAAATACATTCATTATACAACCTTCAAACATAACTCAGGTGAATCACATATATTCACAAATTAGTCCATACTTTGACTGCAGACATGCAGTCAGCTAAATGCATCCTGGGAAGAAAGTTTAGAATATACCGAGGAATATACAGTTGAGGAATCCAACCTTTTCAAACAAAGAGAATTTCAAAACGCTCATCACAATTAGGATATGATTGCAGTCATTTAGTAAACAGGGTTACAAAACCCAGCTTAAGAACTGTTTTAACCAAAGTTAGGATGAGTGTGATTTCTTGTGTTTAAAAGCATGATTCTTGGAATCGAATTAATTGCTTTCGAGTCAGAGGAATATTTTGGAAGATGAAACACCTTGAAATTCGTTTTCTATTATTCAAATGAAAAAAAAGGTAAAAGATTGAAGGGATAGGGAGGCATAAAAGATATTTGATGTTTAGAATACCTGGCTTTCTCTAGCACTTTTCTGTTAAAAGATCTATGAAATACTTAATCATTGAACTCCTTTTGTGCTTTATGCTAGGTCATTCAGTAAGCTTTAGAAGTTCATTGTTTGGTTTAGTATAGATATAGTTCTAGAATCTAGACCTGTAGATTTTCTCCCAACATCTGGTTCAAGTTATGTGTTTGAATATTTTCGATTCGTATCTATTTCCCCTAGTTTTCCATTTCCTTCACGTTTTTGCTAGAACAATAACAGGTCCTAAAACAATATCCGCTTCGGGAGGATCATTAAAATATCACAAACAATGCCTTCCTGCTCAAGTGTATTTCGTTCCAAAATCTAAATGTTAGAAGTAGTTTATTGATTAGTTATTTTGGTATAATAGAGATCTCTATTAGTGGATGGATGCCAAGGAATGAGACCATTCTGAATTTCACTTTCTCTGTTTTCCAAGGTCTGAACACCTGAAGTGTTGTCGGCATTGTCCGCGACAATCCTTGAGTAACTTCAGCAGAAGAAGAATCTGTTTTGGATAAACGAGCACTGAGACAATAATTCCAAGTCAAACGATCGTTCAAGAGCGCTTCTGGGATGAACCAACAAGATCAAAGTCGGCATTTCAGTTTACTACTAATTCTCGAAGTTTTCGCGCATCCAAGCTGCATTCACCCGTGGTTCATTGCGAAAAGTTGCCTATCGACGGAAATGAATGACCCTTTACAGAAAGTCTATGAAACTTTTACATCCTTTACTCTTTTTTACTGGATTGGAAGCAATTCAAGCGCTTACTTAGAAGAACTCAATTCCTTTTGCTGAAGATCCGGAAGATTATTCCGATAATGTAAGTGAACACAAATTCTATTATGAAATAAATGTTTAATTAACGATAAGTATTAAATCTAAAAATAAGAAACCAATCCACCTAAAACAAATTCAACTCATAAATAAGTAAATTCACCTTATCCAGTTCCACAAATTCTTACCTCGAAGCATTCTCACGATCGTTTGTTTCAGATCAAGCTAAACAAATTTCAAGCCCTTAAAAACACAATCCTTTAAAATGAACACTTGATTCTTTCAATGCGGCATGCCTCGTACACGTTGTCGTCAACACTCTCCCACATGACGCGGGTTGTAAACGAATTTGTTCCGTCGTGCGCCCTTTCAGAACCTAGTCCCGAACGAGTTCATTTTCAAGGCGGGTCCTGGTTTATGACACCCCTTCGGTACCAGTGAAACCGCAAAAGCTTGGGTATCGAATTACATCTTGCTTGCAAGCTTTTCGCGTGCCCAACTGCCCATATTGCCCCGTAGCGAAGTGCCTACAAGGCTGAGTTAATAACACCGAAGACCGGGTCCGAAACGTGGTTGGTCGACCACGCTTGCCATGCCTATATATAGCAATTAGGCCGCGGAACGTCTTTATCCCGTCGGGGCCGTCGGGGATGAGCGGCGGCCTTCGCAACTGTGATTAGAGGACATACGTATACCGCGAGAGAGTCTGAAGGGCCCCCTTCCTTCTTCTGACGTCAATGACTCTTGGTTAGAGTCAGCAAAAGCAGTTTGCAATATTCTTCCAATTCAATTTTCTGAGCGCAAAAAGGAACGGTTTGTTGCTTATGATGTCCATTTTTAACAAGGGAAAACAAGAAATACGTTTTTATACTAGACCCAGCTGGAAGTGAACAATCAGTTTTAGTTGTTTACGAATCGGGATAAAAGATAAGAATAATGCTAAGGCAGGGAATAGAGAGAAGAGAAAGTCGAGAACTTGGGATATGGCTGCTAAACTAAAGAGAATTATAGATGAAATGAAAGTTAGGTTAGTCAAATTTATGGAAGAAAAAAAAAGATAAGATGAAAATAATGGTCGATAGAACAGGTGAAGAGAGGAGAAAGGATAAGATAGGAAGATGAGGACATATTTAGTAATTCTATAGGCTAAAATAGAGGAAAAGATTGGTGAGATTTCGATACTAGGTGAAACAACAAAAAGGCTTAGGTAATACATGGAGACTTAGAAAGAACATTGTTGAACAGATTAAATATGATAGTAAATAAAGGCATATGGTTGATAATATGTACATGGTACATATTATACTCCTGTAAATAGAGACCATTTATAAAGATCAAGTTCTATCCTGAGCTAGATTGAGCATTAGTTACAACTGGAAGCTAGGAAGACATCATTTTCCCTTCATCCAGTTTCAGGAAACATAGCTAGGACATAAACAAATTACAATCAGCATCAACGATACCCTACCATCCTTGATTCCAGGAAGAAATTTGTACCATAGTAAGCTTTCAACTCTGAAACTCATAATCTCATGAACAAGTTTCTGAAGGTGATTATGCAGGTGCAAGTGTTTCTAAGTACAGGGTGTTTTGAGTGCCACCCGCTTTACTCGCATGAAAGGATACTTACCCAAATTATGTACCGCAGAAACGCTGTTTCCACATATACAGTTATCCATTAGTGCAATTGCAGATATTTGTACAATTGCAGAAATTATAAAAATTGAAGATGAAAGAATGAAAGAATCATCAATATTCCTTTGAATACTTGGCCAATCTTTCCGCAATTTCGTGGGTTCCTCATACAATTCTCATAGGTAAAACATTCAGGAGAGTGTTCTTTGGGCACTCGGGATCAGTGCAAGTTCCGGGAGAAGAGGGGAAGCAAACTGCCGAGAGTGGAGTTCGGGTCCTTCTTCGGAGGTCTTCGAGTTTCTTCGCGTGGGGCGAGGCCACCATGTTGCTTCCAAGTCTCGTCATCTCTGTTGCTCTGCCTGGAAGTGCCTCGCGTTCACCTCTATCGTGTTGGTTCGTGGGGCTCGGCGTGCGAGCATCGGCCACCTTGGGTCGCCCCCGGGTGGCGAACGGACCAACCTGTCTGCCTGGTTTGTGTCTCGCGCCACCTCCGTAAAGAACCCTACCTTTGCCTCTCGCCACAACGCCCCACGCCATCACCACCCCTCACCACCTTTCGTCTCACCGTCCTTCCTTTCTCACTACCTTCCGTTCTATTCTCGTTCGTCTTTTGACTTCAAAACCTTTTCTAAAACGCAGAATCGTTTGTAACTTCAAACCGTCAGATTTTCCCGAGCTTAAGAAGTCAAACTCCAGGAAAAGCTTCTCGAGCCCAAAACTATTATATAGCTACGGACTGTTACCTCCTAATTTTTGACCTTCTCTTTATGCTGAGAATACAAATGGCATTTATAAATGACGGTTCCCAGTCATTAGTTTAAGTCATCGATTATGTATCTGCTACATTTCAGAGAAGGTTACCAACAGTAGAAGAAGGATATGCTTTGATGATCCGAAGACGAGACAGTACAACATGTGATTAAGGGAAAATATTTATGTATGATTGGAGTGTGTTTGACTTAAACGTCGGAAAGTTTAGAGGAGGTGAGAGAAGATGTAACCGGATAACGATCGAGTGACGGTTCATGCAGTTGGAGTCTTTTCGGCAACCAACTGAAGCTTCTTGGCTGTGTGCTACAAGCTGTCCTTTTCCCACGCCCGAGTGTCCGAAGGCCTGTAATAATAAGACGTGCCGCGGTATCTGAACACTCCTGGCAATCTTCATCGTCGGTAGATATCGGTCTCTGCCTGAAAATCCCAGGAAACGAGAAACAAATTATCTCGTCAGAGGGATACTCTGGCCGATGCGACGACGAGGGGAGTTCACGGGGAGCGATGATTGGAGGGAGAGGGATGCGAGGAGAGTAACTCAGGACCATTCAGCCTTCTTCCTTTCCCTCCTTCACCAAACCTCTTTCTCTCTAACTAACGAACCCAGTGTCTAGCGCCCCGCGTGTCGGTTCAGGCGGCTCCTTTCTTACCTGATCAGTGAGACGCGCACGCACACGCTCTCATTCCCGTGTAGGCACACGCGAGCCCGTCACGCCACGACTAAAAGTCCGGGAGAAGGACGGCGAGAAGGCGGTTAATGAGCTCGAACCGCGGGGGGGCCTAAAAACGTGGACGTAAAGGCCCGACTTGGCCTCCCCGAAGCCCGTCCTATTCCGAGAAGTCAAGAATTGCATCGTCGATGTTAGAATTATGCCGCTTCCAAAACACGTCCGGTCTTTCTTTCGGCTCGTTTGACCGTTCTAACGATCTTGTTAAGCGAACCTGCGAAAAATGGCGACTACACCCAAGGATGATGGAATAATCGAGAATCCTGATTAGCGAAGAGCATCGTCTCTCGCACACCTTTTCCATCCTCGAATTAGCCTTCGCACCTGAAACTTTTAATAGATTTTACACTCTTCTAGCATTTCTGCATTAATCAGCAGCATTATTCGTGCCGGCCCGACGATCAGAGCTACATGATCGTTGACCAACCAAAGCTTCGTTGCAGACATCCAGTAAGGACATCACTCTCGACATCAGTTCAGAATTTATTTATAAAGCTGCACCCAGTTCTCCCGACGATTGGATATCGAGTTGCATTTGACGGTTTCGGATACGAGAGAAAAACAGAGTTGCCAAAAAGATCAAAGGTGGACCGCTTGGGGTAAATTTTACCCGCATGACTTTGTGTGAGATCTTTTTCTCTGAGATTTATCCTCCAATGGTTGTGGGAGAAAGACAAAGTTAATGGATAAGGACGAACGAAACTAATAAAAGAACGAACTAATAGAGATATACGTCGAGTGGAGAGCGCACGAGATAAGGTACGGACGACGGAGAGATTGAGAGAAGCTATGGAAGACTGGAAGTGGTAAGAACTAAGTTAAGAGAGGAGGACGAAGGATTTTGCGAGAGTGGGGCCCACCTGATCAGCAGGTACTCGCGTAAGACCTCTTCGGAAGGGCTCGTCATTGGTTCGAATGTTTCTCCCACCAGCGAGAAGAGAAGGGAAAGGGCTCCTTTCCATGACTGTATTATACCTTCTTGGGAGCAGAATGGCCAGCGCGAAGGACCAAAGCCGCGAGACAAGGTATCCCCTTTCGACGTCGATGATGGGTCTATTTCGAGGAAATCACTGGAACGCTACCGGCGAGTCCCATCGACTCAGCCTATTAGTTACACGTGTTCGAACGTTCTTCGACTGGTTGGTTGGTTTGCTGTTATAACGATCCTTATTATAAACACTCACACTTCTCTCTCTCTTTACGCCTGGCTCTCTCTCTCTCTCTCTCTCTCTCTCTCTCTCTCGCTCTCTTCTCGAGTAAACGGTCCCGGCGAGCCAAGTGATTAATAAGGAAGGCTAGTAATCCGACGATCAAATACTTAAATCTTCATCTTACGACCACCGATTTCAAGATGGGAGATTTTAGATATTCCTTTTTCCTTCAGTAGGAATACCTCTTCTTTATAGAGAGATCGGTTCTGAGAATTTAAGGTTTTATGGATATGTATACTTTAATTTATGAAATTGGATAACCACCTTTGGGTGTCAAAACAATTTACATATCAAAAGCCAATGTTTTAGAGTTTTAGTCCTTCTCCCTAATATTCCAATATATATGGATATTATGGGTGTGATGTTTATTTCTTATCAAAATGTTGAGATGTTTCAGGTATATGGTCCTTGTGTCATAATTAATGGAAATTGTTAAAATAAGAGGTAGTGGTTTTATCTTCAGTTGAAATTTAACAGGGATTTTAAATCATGATTGGTACTTTGTATACAAGTGTCTTTTTTAAGTTTTAGGAGAGCTTAGGTCTGTTGGATCCACTTCAATGTTAAGTAGAAGCATACCAGATATTGTTGATTCCCAGAAGCTGGAGAAAACATATTCAATGTCTACTAATTGTTCTTGCGGCCCTTATAGAAACATATGCGAAGATTGGAAGGACCAACAGAGGCTTCAAAGTGTCACACGTAGGATTTTACGGATGAGAGTCACTTTTTTAGCGGCCTTTGATATGTTTTTCATACAGGTAGTTTCAAGGGCTGAATTTGTAGAGATTGAAACCATAGAACTACTATAGAATACTCACCCTGGACCCTGCTGTTTGGTCAACTAGAAAGTGATATTTCATTCTCTTGTAGGTAAGGATAAATGGCTTACACCTCTGTGCTATATGGCAGAACTACAAAAGGTACAAGAGTACAAAAACGATACGTATTATATTGAGATGACTCAATATACATATAAAAGGTACACCTATATATATGTACCTTGTACCAGAATGTACCTGTGTCTGAATAGCTCTAGATAGAGATGAACATTTTCATTTCTGAATTCAGTTTTTTTTTTATGACTCAAAAGTTTTCTTATCTAACTATGATAAAGTAAATTAAAATATAAAGTCGATAATACCTTTTCTTATCGGGAAACGGTTCGAAAAATTGGTTATAATTTTTTCTGAATCAGCAAAAAAGCAAAAGTTTAAATTTTTAATATTTTTTAAATAAAAAAAACTTGCAAATAAACTCAAGAATATGTGCTTAACTTAAAATATTTTCAATACGGGCCTAATTCCTAATTTCTTTGTTAAGTTTTTATAAATGTGACTTGAAGCCTACCTTTTGAAAAATTAAAAAGAAAATTCACTTGTATTTCATAATTTTTTGAATACATGATATCGTTTGCATTGATTTTATATAATTTATTAGAGAATTATATAAATACAAATATGAATACAAATAAAAAATCGAGCGTAAAGCGCTTATTTGAGGAGACGAGTGACAAATAAGGAAATTTTAAAACAAATTTTATGGCAGATTTATGCATAAACATAATGTAATCGTTATGGAGGGCAAGAATTCCACAAAATTGGTTCCAAATCCGAAAAAGAATAACTGCACATTTTCTTTTTTTGTGTTATTAACAGGTGCCCCTCATCGAAATTTTCCATGTAAAATACATGGGAAAAATCACTTTTTGGGGTTTTTGGAATAATCTAAGTGGATTTCGGAAAATGTCACGGGAAAATTAAAGGACTTGTGTCTTTTGTGCCACAACGAGGAATTCTATGTATCAATCATATTGATGTACTACCCCTAACACAGCCCCGCGGTCCCCTGCAAAGTATCCCTAAATCCAAAAATGTCAATACTGCACGAAATCTACACCTTTAAGAAATAATTGTTCTTTCTCAAAAAGGCGGTTCCTTTCTCTAAGAATCAGACTCCATGGTTGCATTTTTATATATTTCATACGTTTTCGATACCTCATCTTTATTATTTCTGTAGACCCTATTTGCTTTAGCAAACAAAATTTGTTTAAACAATATTTTTTTCAGGGAATTAATAAATCTTCTCTGTTTTCTGCTAGAAAATATTGCAATTAGTGATTTTTTAAGCATACATTTTTTATATTCTTAAACTGTTTAAACAATGATGTATTATTTATTTCCAGTATTTCTTTGTATAGTCTCAATAAAGTCCAGATTTTTCTCATAAATTTTCACTCTATACCTTGCCTTATTTTACATTGCATATCTTGTTATCTTATAGCTTTATTATTGCACAAACTCATTTTGTTTAAAGAAGTTTAGGATATTCTAGAATGAATATTTATTCATCGTACTAAATACTCGTTTGTAAAGCCAATACGTTTCATTGTCTATGGTCCTGAATTATTTAAACAATTACATACAGGAAATACTTTACAGACAGAAGTAAAACAACACTGTCTCACAGGACATACTGATAGGCAACGTAGAGTAACATTGATATATTATAAGAGAGTAACGAATTTCTGTACAAAAATGTTTACAATTTGAAAAAATGCCGGAGATAACTAATAACTAACTGTTTAAAGAATTCATGAATAGGAGAAATAAAATTCATATTTAAGAATCTTAAATTAGATTAAAATCAAATTGAAAATTCCATTTAACGTCCAACACTCAAGTCAATGTATAAATTCCTGAAAGTAAATCAAGAATTTTACGATAAAATTTGGACAAACACCACAAAATGCTCCTATTGCAATTCCTGAAAACAAAATAAAAATTTGTTTCTTTGGACAAAAATAAAAAAGAGGAAAGAAAAATGAGAAGGCAACCAACCAAATCCCCTTCCTTCTCTTTTATATTTCTTTCGTTTTTTTTATTTTTATCACATTGAAATCACAATAAACAAGCATAGATAATATTCACCAACGTTTCGGTGCTCACACAGCACCCTTATCAAGTTAAGAAAATTTAGACCAGGTGGGAACAGCAACGAAAATACGATGCTACCTTCTGGATACCTGAGAACTAAGTGTGGGTATAAAGGCAAATCCTGTATACCTGAGAACTAAGTATGGGTCTAAAGGAAAATCCGTTATGAACATGTTTGAACAGGAAATAAGAGAAAGTCAAGACTCACGAAAATCTATTTCTAGTATGATTAATTACATTTAGCAATAGATTTTCAGCAATCACTAGTTGTATTTTTTGACATTCATCGCAGAAAAGAGAGAACATTTTTTTGAACAAATAAGGGTTGGTAAGTAATAAAGCTGATGTATCGAAAACGTTTAAAATATATAAAAAGGCAACCTTGGTTTTGATTCTGTTAGAAAAAAGCGGACTATTTGAGAAAAAAAAACAATTATTTAACCAAATTAAATTTGTTTTCGCAATTGAAAATTACTTTGAAATATTTAAAATTATTTTACTATAGGCCAACAGTAATAATTTTTGTCAAAAAGAACGAGATTAAAATGCTCAAATGTGTTGATTTCGTGAATAATATTTTTTTTTTGTATTTAGGGGTATTTTTCGGGGCACCGTGGGGGTATGTTAGGGATTGTAAACCCATATAATTGATCAACGGAATAATTCGTTGAAAAGTCCTCTATAGTTCTTATAACTTTCCCGTAACATTTTCCCCAATACACAGAAGTTATTCCAAAAACCCTAAAAAGTAATTTTTCCCAATACATTTTTGAACCACTCTATACTATACAATTGAAATATACTATTAATTTTTGACGAAAAAATGTGGAAATATTGGAATATTCGTACCAGGCATTTATACGACGGAAGTAAAATGGACTAGAAGACAGCTTAGGCGCCTTGGTAATCAATGCAATTATTTTTTAATTCTAAAATCTTAATAAGAAGAACTTGAGTGTAAAAACGGATCATCAATTACTTCTGATATATTTGGTTTTATTTCATTCACGTGCTGGATGTCAGTAAAATAGTAAGAGGGTTGTAAAATAAAGCTAATAGATTTTAGAATGATCAGTTTTTACGTATTAAGTCAAGACTGGATACAATAAACGCTGGAAGTACCTCTAAAAGGAGTACATAAAGTTACACTATGCGCCATAAGAAAAGTTGATTCTGGTAGGTAGTTCATCTTTCAGGAGCAGCTTGCATTTTTTACTATTTGAAGAAACTTATGGTAACTAATGCCAAGACTGAGTTTATTACATTTTGTTTGAAACATTCACAAAAATTTATTGAATAACATATTTTCATTTCAGGAGATATCAATAATAATTGTGTAAAAATTGTTGATGTGTTGTTGGCTTTAGGGTCAGGTGAATTGAAACGAATTAAGTTGTTTCAAACCTTTCGGCACACAATGCTCGCCCTCATCAGTGAGTTTTATTAAATCTGTGAAAAGTACATAATATCTTGTAGGTACGAAGTTTTACAATTGCAAGTGTTATTCATTGGTTAATATCTCAGTTTTGAAATTATAAAAATTATGTAATTTAAAACTTTTGATTTAATTTAATTCTATTAATATTGATGAATCTTGCAGTATTATTAAAACATGGTTTTATTTTAACGAAGTACAATTGATGAAAAAACAATGAATGTAATAGAAATTATTTTTTTCAAAAACCTTTAAAACAAATTTTTCATAATTTGTCAGAAAATATTGCAATCGAAAAAATACTTCTTTAAAAAATATTTTTTCCCGTGACGTATATTTAATTAAAAATTTTTATTTTGTTTTATATATATTTATTTTTTATTTTGCAAACAATCTGTTTGTATGAAAAATAACCTTCCGCGCCATTTTTTATTTTCGAGAGAAATAATGTTAAGTAATTAATTCTTCTGTTGTCAATAACCCACTGATGAGGGCCACTATTGTGTGCCGAAACGTTTGAAACAACTTAATTAGTTTCAATTCACGTAACCCTAAAGCCAACAACTTACATTAACAATTTCTGCACAATTTAATTTTTGAGGGTAAATAGAATCCCCCAGCGATTATTATCAATAATAATATCATAACATTTATGTTATTACTGAAGGATTCAATGTTGAAAAAAAACTTGATAAAAAATGCACATAGAAGTAGTGTAATTAAAAAGTATTCCACATTCGAATTCCAATGCATGATCACGATTAAAATTAGCTAAAAAAAATCAAAGATCTCACTATAGAGTTAAGATTAGAGGCCGTGCATAAATTAACAGTGCCGGATTAACAAACTTTGGGCCCATCGGCCATATGCTTTGGTGCCCCCCCCCCCTATAATTAAAAAAAAATATAAAGAAATTTGTATGAAAAAAAAATGAAACAAAGAACTATTAGCTTACAATATATGTCTTTATTGCCCATTTTAATTAACAGTATTGACAATCAAAATCCTAATTTAAATGCGTTTTCTTGCCTAGATTTGTGCAAATATTTTTATAATTATGTCGTAATCAATCGAATTTATAAGGTCTGCGTTCGCTGCGAAGAAAGCTATTTGAAAAATATCGCTCTCCGGAGTCATTGGTGGCTAAAATGCACAGATAAATGCGAAGTGCTATTTCGGGATTATATTAGGATGAAATTTAAGGGGTAACACCACTCTAGGATTTTGGAAAAATATATTTTTTTTCTTGGCTTAAACAATACTTTAGGGTCATAAAAACAATTTAAAGGTGCACCTCGGAGCGCACACTGAACACGATTTTGTTTTTTTTTTTCGTTTTTCTTTTTCCGATCGCTTACCGATGCTGCAAAAAAGGCCCGATTGTCCTTAAAATCATACAGGAAGGAAGAAAAGGAGGCGAGCGAGTCAACGTGGATGACCAAATGTATGGTGCAGGCATTGCAGATTAGATGCAAACAAATTTTCAAGGATTCAAGTGCTCGTAAAACTTTAAACGCGTTTTTATCGAAACCACTTTTTTCAAACTGGGAGGACGTATTACTTGAACACCGTTGCATGGATCGATTTGATATTTTGACCGAAGCTGCCCAATTATATTCTCTTTCGAAATACGTAGCCGTTTTTTGATTTAATGTAAACTCTTTTTTTTATAAACAATTTACTGTTCATTTTGTGGCAAAAATCGATTAATTTCTTTAGAAGTGCACTTATTCTACAAAATTTGATTTAAAAAAATCCTGTGTAGGTGTTTTAAAAAAAAGACGGTTTTTAAGATAGGCTCTTTCGCCGCCATTTTCTATCAAAAAATGATAATAAAAAAATTTGTGTTTACACTTTAATATGTGCTAAATAAATCCTATAAAAAGAAATCCTATTACTTTTGTCATACTCCCAAAATAAATCGTCAAAGTTAGGCTTTTTTTCTGCCGCTGGAGTGGTGTTACCCCTTAATTGACGCTTTTTTGTTAAAGAAAAAGTTACAAAAGTCTAAGGGGTCCACTGGGCCCCTACTTCCCGATAGTATAATTTTTAAATTCAAATGACGCTTTTTTTTAAGAAAAAGTTACAAAGGTCTAAGGGGCCCACAGGGCCCCTGATTCTGGATAGTATAATTTTCAAATTCAATCCACTCTTTTTTTTAAAGAAAAAGTTACAAAAGTCTGAGGGGCCCACTGGGCTCCTAATACCCGATAGTATAATTGTTTAATTTAATTGACGCTTTTTTTCAAAGAAAAACTTACAAATGTCTAAGGGGCTCACTGGGCCCCTAATTTCCGATAGCATTATTTTGAAATTTAATTGACGCTTTTTTGTAAAAGAAAAAGTTACAAACGTCGGAGGGGGCCACTGGGCCCCTAATTCTGGATAGTATAATTTTTAAATCCAATTCACGCTTTTGTTTCAAAGGAAAAGTTACAAATGTCTAAGGGGCTCACTGGGCCCCTAATTTCCTATAGCATTATTTTGAAATTTAATTGACGCTTTTTTGTAAAATAAAAAGTTACAAAAGTTGGATGGGACCACTTCGTATGTAAATGAAGTTCAGTAAAATACCATGAAATTAATTTTTACTTTAATAACTTTAATTTGTACACGATGCAGATTAAATAATAGCGTACAAATTTTAGTACAAATTTTTATATAAATACATCGTAAATGATATAGCAAATAGTTTTTGAAATTCCGTAATAATGGCTCGGTAAATGAAAATGAAAATGAATAAAAATGATCAGTAAATCTATCGTAAACTAACACCCCAGACAGATTTATTGATAAACATCTTCGATAAACGTTAGCTTAAACTAAAAAGATTTCAAAAATATTTCCCAAAGATTTTAAAAATTTCACAACGATTTTAAAAGCTTTCAAAACATTTCTTAAGTGAAACTAAAATGATTATCACAAAGTTTTTAAAAAATTCATAAAAAGATCCATATCGCTATCTAAGATGTTTAAACATAAAAAACCGAAATAAAAAAGTGAAAGGGCGAGATGAAAAAAAAGTTATGGTTCTAATAGTTATATGTTATAGTTATAGGTTCGATCGAGTATTTAATCAAAGTAAAAATTACGTAAAAATATATTGAAGAGGAAAAGTTAGTCCACAATATCTTAAAAAAGCAGAATATCATTCAATTGAAGAGATTATGAAAGTTATGGAAGCAATTAACAAACAGACTGAAATTACTGAAAAAGAAAGTTTTTACCATTATAAAATATTTGTATATGAATGATATATACATATATTTCCTCATATAAATGAAATTGTTGAAAATGTTCAAATGGTTTTGATTTTAAAATAAAAAATAGCCAAACTCTGAATTTTTCGATTTAAAATTGTTTAAATAATTAATAATTTTTGTAAGTTTGTAAAGTATCGTATGCAAAGAGTTATTTGAAAGATATTCTTTGTTGATTCCATAAACAAATAGAGCCTATTCGCTGAAAAATAGCCAAACTCTGAATATGTTTATGAAAATCGTTTAAACAATAATTAATTTTTGTTTTTGAATAATTAATAATTATTTTTAATTGAAAACGTTTTATTTATTGCAAAGACATTCTTAGTTGACTCCGTAAAAAATTGAGCCTATTCGTTTAACAACAGCCAAACTCTGATTTTGTTTAGGAAAATTGGAATAGTTCAATTTTCATACAAAAATTAATTTTCAATGACAGATGTAACACTTGATACTTCAACCAGAAAATTTTTTATTTTAAATCTAATACAGTTGAATTTAACCAAAAAAGAAAACAAAATTTCCACCGAATAAGTAAATTTTTTACCAAGAGGATTAATTTTCTACCAAAAAATAAGAATTTTTGACAAAATACATGAAATTTTAATCAAATAGTTAAATTTTCAACAAAAAAATGTAAATTTTCAACCAAGAATGGAATAGTTAATATTTTAGTTAAAAAATTTAATTTTTTACAAAAAAAAGGAACTTTTCAACAAAATAGTTTATTTTTTAACCAAAGAAATGATATTTTAACTAAAATGATGAATCTTTAACTAAAGTGAGAAAAATCATGTATCTTCATCAAAAAAATAAACTTTTTACAAAGTAGTTCGACTTTCTACCAAATAGTTAAATTTTTTACCAAATTGTTTAATTTTTGGGCCGAAAATACGAATTTTCTACAAAACAGTTGTGAGTTCAACTGGAAATGTGAATTTCTAACAAAAAAGTTAATTTCAAACCGAAAAAGATAAAAAATTTAATCAAATTGTTGAATTTTCAAGCAAAAATGCTAATTTTCAACAAAACAGTTGAATTTTCAAACAAGAAGGCTGCTTTTTTTAAAAGAAATTGCTTAATTTTCAAGAACGATATAAAGGATAAAGGAGGGTAAACAGTTCATCCTGTCCCAGGTTCTTGATCAACTAATATACCACATATTTTGGTTGATGGTGTATTTGGTTCATTCAATTAAAAAATGTTTTTGGGTCAATCAAATATTTTGTTGAATCAACCAAATATTATTTGATTCAACCAAATTTTCATTTATAACTGAAAAAAAAATTTTTTTCGTTCACGAATTTTTTTTCTGAGCGTAGGTATTACAATAACCCCTGTAAGACAGCATAGAAAAATCTGTGACCTCCCCCCACCCAAAAAATGTTACGTAATTTATGCGTCATTATAAAATTTATACATAATTATTTATTTATATAATGTATATTATATATAATTTATATTGAATGGAAATTATTTGAATCGGAGAATTGAAGAATGCCAATTTAGGCGAATTTTAATGCGTTCAATCGGCCACAATACAGCCACCACTAATTCAGGCAAATCTCGTTAAATTATTTTTCAAGGTGTTCAGATGATTTCGATTTAAAAAACAAGTAAAAAGAATTCAAGGAAATATTTTCCATTCAACCGATTATTTTTCCCTGGTTTAACATGATCTTTTAAAGGAAATGATCGACCTAAGATACTTAAATTCTTATTCGCACGCATCAGTTAATAACTGCTTATCTGCTCTGCATGGTTTGAAATCGTGTGTAATTAAAGAAAAAAATAATACGTATTAAGTCATAAGGTGCATACGCATCCACTTAATAAATGTCTGTTCAGATCTTCCCTCGGCCCTCCTTTTCCCACAAGGGTTCGTGTTGGCAGCCCACGAAGAGAGCATTATATCAGTGCGTCGAGATTAATATTACGAGGTAATAACGTCTTAATTGGTGCGATCGCTTTCGCATTCTCTCCGTTGTCTATATATTTCATTTGAAAGGATCCCGAAGCGAATCGAAGAGGGGAGTTGCTCGCTGCTATCGCGAACGCAAAGCCGATTCGTTCTACTCGAATGACGTACATATATATCTTTTCTGATTCAAGACTTTCAAGAGTAAGCGTGAGCGGCCATCCATAAACTACGTTATCAATTTGAGGGTAGAGGGGGTCAGTGGAAGTAACGTTTAGTACGTTTCCTGATCGATGATGAATTTTAACAATGTTCGCGGATTCTGTGAAAATAATTTTGAAAATCGCTCTCATATTTCAGACTTCACACTCTTTCCCCCACTGACCTCTATTATCCTTTCTTAATGAATTCTCCTTTTTACCTGTTTTTAAGAATCTTTCCCCTTTTCCCCCTTTTCCCCCCTTTTTACCGCTTTTCTGCTTCAATGTGAACTGAGTTAACAGAACCCAATAAGCAAATCCAACTATTTTTGGTTGAAAAGACTACTATTATATTTTTGTTACGGAATTCATCTTCTTTGGTACAAATTTCAACTAGTTGGTTGAAAGCTAAACTAATTAGTTACAAATTCATTTTTTTGGTTCAAGATTCACCTCATTGGATAAAAATGTACCTATTCTGTTGAAAATTTGTCTCATTTTTTATTGAAATTAAATTTTATTAAATGAAATTGTAACTATTCGATTTTTGGTAGAAAATTTAGCTTCTTTAGTTAAAAAATCAACTATTTGATTAAAAATGTATCTTTTTAGTTATAACTTCAGCTATTTGGTTGAAAATGCATGCATTTTGTTAAATTTGTTGAAAATTCGCCTTTTAAAAGATAAAATGAGGACAGAAGAATTGAAGAAAATACAAAACGACTTTGAAGGAAGCAAGAAACTAATATTTAAAAAGACGGATGGAAGTAAAAATACAGAATTTGTGATGAAACAGACGGGATAGTAGACGCTTTGAAAGTATTTTTTAAAGAATTATCAGGAGGGCAAGCTATAGGACAACAGAACTGCGACATAGAACATAATGCATCAGAAAATCCAATTGAGAAAGTCTGTGTCACTGAAGTTAGAGATATAATTAAGAACTTAAAGAACGGTAAACAGTATTAGCGCTGAAATGCTTAAATAATAAATATGGTGAAGAGTACATATTTCACGATGTGCGGATTGATAAATTTATATATCGAGATGGGGGGAGTCCCAGATGAGTGGAGAAAAGCGATTATCGTACCAATATACAAAAGGAAGGGAGATAAAAGCAACTGCAATAATTGCAGAGGCATCAGCTTACTAAGTACCGTAAGTAAAATATACTCAAAAATACTTATTCCTAGGGTAATGGAAATTACAGAAGAAAAGATATGGGAAGTCCAAAGTGGATTTATGCCAGGATGATCATGTACGGATCAAATATTTAGATTAAGACATATCACACAAAAAAGTTTGAAAGCAGGAAAGAAAGTTTTTTGTGCGTTTGTTGACCTAGAAAAAGCATTTGACAAGGTGGACAGAAGTAAACTTTGGGAAGTCCTCAAAGAGTACGGAGTCAATGGATGGCTCCTACAAGCAATAAAAACAATATATGCAGGTAACAAAGCTATTCATCATATTTATGGACAAGTGTCTGAGAATGGCCCTCTTCGACGAAGAAAGGTGTTGATCTCGAGACAGTGAGGGTAGGTGGGTTAGTTTTTGCAGATGATATGGTTGTTATAAAAGAATCAACATAAATAAAACAAAAATCATAGCGTTTGAAGTAAGGGGTAAGAAAAGCTAAAATGGCAATACATAATTCTATATTTGTACCGACTGTGCTATACGGTATAGCGAGACATGGACCTGTCAACAAAAGGCTAAGAGTAAAATTAACGTGATTGGCATGAAACTTCTGCGCACAATATGCGGGAAAACACTAATACACAACGTGAGAAACGAAATAATCCTCAAAGAATGTGGTGCAAACGAGACAATAGATGACACATGGGAAAGAAATCAGTTGAGATGGTTCGGACATGTTGAAAGAATGAAAGATGAACGTCTAACGAAACAAGTTTATAAAGGTAAAGTAAATGGCAGTATGCCAAGAGGCAGACCGCGAAAAGAATTGTAAGAATGCGTGAATGAGACCCGAATTCGAAAAGACATAAGAAGCCATAGAAACAAGAAAGCTTGCATGAAAAAATGCATGGACGTGAAGGGAGGTAGAGAAGTATGCCAGGACAGAAAAGTGTGGCGACAAATAGTTTATAAAAGGAGTGTGAGTAGAGTGAATGACGCCTGTAACAAAAGACCCTGAATACTAATGGGCTCCAGTGGGGAACCTCACATAACAACCTTGTGACCTTGAAGTCCGTGCATAAACTTTGATGTGGCGCCGATCGGGCCCCGATCGGGGAAAATGTGGCCCCGATATGGTAATCTGTCTAGAGCCAGACCGGAAATGAAACGCCCTACCCGATCGGGCCCAGATCTGGGCCTCGAAAATGTGGGCCCGTTCGGGCCCAGATATGGCCCCTATAATTTTTTATTTCTACAAATAGTAAAACTTAAAAGTTTAAATTTAAAACTACACTGGGAAGTAGTTTGTGCAAGATATATCCTCGAAGATATTCATTAGAGAGACTTCATTAGCCTGCACTTCTCTAATTTCAGCCCTCAAACTCCTAATTTTCCTTATATCATCGAGTCATCTGAATAGAAAAAAACAATCATGGTTAGATCAATTATATTTTAAGTAATAATTATAATACATTAAAAAAATAACTATCCTTGAATTTTCGAAAGAGTTTTGAGCCGAATCAAAGTTAGTTGAACTTTCTATAAAAGTATCAAAAAAATGCAGTGATCATCATTTCAAACGAAGTATAATTTTATACGTACGTATTGTAAAAATGTAATTTGGCAAAAGAGTATTGCCGGTTCTGGTTTTTTATAAACAAAAAATGGCAATATTTATTGTTTTAAACATAGGTTAAAAACGTATTTGCTTTAAATTCTTTACCAGTGTCAAACTCTCCATATGGATATTGATTGACTAACGCACATGGGGCACGTGGAAAGAGATTTAAAAAGTGAGGTTATGTTCGAAAAAATACTAATCCGAATATTTATATATTTTGTATAAAGTAATCTGTATTTTCACATTATGAGTAAGAACATATAAAATTCTAAAAAGCTTGAAAACATTTTCTTGATTCATATAAATAGTAAATGCGCTCAAGATGACGACGCTTTCTCGAATACATTGCTGGAAATCTTCAGAAGCTAAAAATGTATTGTGAACTTTCTTTAAAAACATTACTGTCATTTTAACGCTTTATTTTATGATAAATTTGTTTAGAAAAACTTACGGGTATCTTTGCAAGCTGAAAATATCTCTTTTGAAGAGGATCAAAAATGTAACGATACAACTACAGTCCAAGCTCCCATAATGTCCGCCTCGAGAATGTCCGCTTCTCCAATTTCTCGCTCGAGCGCTACCCCCACCACTTTAGCGTCGGTCGCGATCGATG
>CAKNWT010188790.1:0-13856 GCA_932066315.1 Andricus coriarius
TTTTTTTTTTTTAAATATGCCTAATCTTTTAAAATATGCAAATTAAATAGTGATAGAATAAGTGGGATTAATAAATGTAAAATTGCAAAATTATTTTTCATTTTAAAAAAATTGTCAACTTTATTACAATGAAAATTTTGGATGTTGAAAATCTCAGGCATGAACGGATACGTGGCGAATTCTTAAGGTAAACTTTCCTAAGCCTACGAGATCACAAACATACCATTACATTCAAAACGTAGTAAAGCTTTTAGATTCGTTACAACGCCGAAAACGTAGGCAATTAACTTGTGAACCTTAACCTTTGTAATCAGTAGCAACGCTACTCTACAAAACCTACAAAACCTTACTGTAAATGCAAAATCAAGACATACCTTGCCATTGTATTGAAACCTTGTAAGTTTTGGAAAAAATTTAAGCGTAAGAACAGTAAAGAACACACACCATCTACTTTTCGAAATTTAACTCTTATAACTAGTGACGAATAGAAAATGAATAATAATGTAGACCGCAATGAAGCTTTTAGATTCTTTTCAACGCCGAAAATGCAGGCAATAGACTTCTGAATCGTAAAATTTGTAATCAGTAAGAACGAAAAATCAAAACTCTGTGATCTTGTCGTTCTCTTTTTAGTTTGTATTTTCTTCAATACAGTTTGAAACATCGAGTACTTCCGTGGAGTTGACGGTTGGATGATGGTTCACTTGTATTTCATCGTCGTCGCTAATCTTCATGTCTATGTTATCAGCGCTGCTAAACTTTCCTGGAAAGTATCGCACATATTATTTCCAACATCTGGATCATGCTGCAGTATTGAATACATGCTTCAATATACTATTCAAATTTGATTATTAAATATAGTTATAACTTACTCGTGTTTTTTTTCGACTTGTCACGCAGACCGCGCCTCAAATCGGATATCTTGTTGTTAATTATAGTGCCAATTGAATTGACATAATTACTAACTACAACATCATTTTTGTGCAATACAACTTGTAAGTAATGTCCACAAGTATCTGAAAATAAATATAATTGCAAGCAATAAGAAAACATGATTGTGATTCCATACTATGAAAAAGTGATGTGTTATTTATATTAAGTTCATAAGCACTTACCGCTTGTAGCTGCCAATATAGTGTTATCCAGGGCAGGACGTTGCGTCTTCATTTTATTGCTTTGCATACCTTCAAGACTACTATTTTTCAAAAGGTCTGCTGAGAAGATAGACATGCTGATGTTTCTCACGAATTTTGAGAAACAATTCTTCGCCTGTAAAATCAATATTTGGGTTATTACATTATCTCTAAATATGATTCAAAACTTCAAATTGATAAAAAAAATGAAGTATTTTATAAGAGATATTGTCCGCAAACTAATATTTCTTATGCAAAATGCTTCAAATTTATTCAACAAAATCCCAATATTCTTGTAATTCAGTTTTTACTTTCATTTTCTCGAAATACCCTATGATCTTTTGTAAATCAAAATTTAAGTTCAAACACTCTTGATAGAGTAACTTTAAATCTTGACTCTCTTTCTCCAATGAATGATTTTTGTCTTTCTCATTATCAATTAAGTCGTGGCACTTTTTGAACGACTTCTTTAAATGTTTTATTTCCTCATCTTAACTATCAAGAGTATCTTGGTAGTTGGTAATCTTTTGTTGCGAAACTTGACTGCGAATTTCAGTGACGAGTCTAGGCGGCTCAACTGTTAAAGAAGAATCTGTGCTTTTGTTGTTGTAGTCATATTCTCTTCTAAAGGTACATTTTCCTTTCCATTGGTTAGCGGATTCGGTGACAGACTAACATATGGCGCTTGAATCTGTGTCACATTCATACAACTTATGTTTTAAAGTTTTAAAATACCTACTTTTAATAAACATTTTAAATTACAATTTTTTATTTTTAATAACGTTTTCTCCATTAGAAAAAACCTGCATTTTATCATAAAACGGTTACAACAAAATATGTAGATTTTTTTGAGATAAAAAATTTTACTTTTTTATATATTTTTTTCTATCTCGCATAGTTAAGCCCGAAAATGGATTTATTGATTTTGTAAAAAACATTTTTCATGGATAAAACCATAACCGATGGTCAAAAACCGCTGCTTAACGAACTCGTCCTTACTTTTTACATATTTAAGAAGTATGCTGAAGAGCAATCCAATCCGATTAGCCCTTCGAAAGTTGTCGTGCTAACAGGCAACTACAACGACGATAACGACAGACAGAAACCAACGAAAAACATGTTTTTTTCGGATTGAGGAAGTCATGGAACGTCGAGATTTCGTGAAATCCGTGAGAGTCAGTTTTCACATAAAACTAATACCTTCTCATTGAGATGAGAATGTAATAAAAAAAGTTGTGATGAGAATGTGCCGATTCAGCGGGCAGATTTTTTTTATAGCTAATGTGGTTTTTTACGAATAAAACAAAAACTAAGAATCCTACCAAAAAGTGACCACTAACAAATTTGTAGATCTTTTTTGAGCCCAGAATGTTTGTTGAATCATCACTTTTCGTATCTTGCATAGTTTGAAAGTAAAATGGAATTTTTGATTTTTAATTATTTTGTATGCAATCGAAATTTGATTTTTGTAAGAAAATTCAAAAAATTGTTATGTTAATCTTGTAGGGTATTCAAAATTCAACGTTTTTTTGTGTTTATTGTGCATTGTTTCGCTCAAAGTCTACGTTCTTGTTTTTTTATTGGAAGTTTGTAAATGCTATACCTCCAGTAATTTTATTTTTATAGAAAAAAAGTCTTAAGGGAAATTTGTTCATTTTTTTTATTACTACCAATAACCGCACAGAGAATTTTTGAATCTTGAAAAAAGTGGTCTCAAAAATTTTCAAAATGTGCTCAATTTCTTAATTTTTATCCAAAATGGTTGGCTAACGAACTTAACCTTTTTAATGTTCAATTATTTTAAGGCACTTTTTAAATTTTCATTTTTGACTTGCGAGGTTTTCTTTGGGCGCCCATAAGAGCGCCTTAAAATTATTCGACATTAAAAATGATCATTAATTCTTATTTTTTAATGAATTCTGAACGAGATACTAAAAAGCAAAATTATTAGTACATTATTATTCACCGATTTGGCTCAACCTTGGGTTTACATTTTATTTCAGATACTTTAATTCTATATTTGATTATAAAAAAACTATTTCACTGAATATTTATATATTGAGCCCATTCGTTCCATTGTTAAACTTGCCCCATAGCCTGGCTCAACCTACTCTGCCTGTGGGGCAAGTTAAGCGACTTTGAACATTTTCACAATATTGACAATAACTTCTAAGACAGATCTGAAATATATTTTTTTTCTAGAGACGTTCAATCAAAGAAGGATAAATTAAAAATCTAATAGTATAGGAAACAATTTAATTTGTTGCGTCGTTTGAGAGTTATGCCCGATTAAGTGAAAAATTGCTGAACCAGCCCCGCCCTACCCTACTTATTTTTCAAAAATTATATTATACTTATAATTATACGACAAACCAAAAAATTGCATTAAATGGAGTGATAATTAACAAATTATGAGAATTAAAACCAACTACAGAAAATTTTCATACCAATTTCGTATTATTGGACGTTTCAGCCTATCCATTAGTGTTACACTTTGCAAATGAAGTTCCTTCCTGATTCAAGAGCTGCTTGACCTTGTTCCTTTCCATCTTTGATTTGTTTTCCTCAATATTCTTAAAATTAACCATTGATTGACTTTCTCTTTTCCTTTTCTTTATTTTGACTCTAGTTTCTACAGATGGTGTGGGCTTGAATTTGATTTATTTTGAGATTTTTCTTGATTCGTCAAATTATCCATTACTGTGATATGAGTTCCTGCCTGTACAGAAGAAATCACGATTATGTTAGTCAAATATTAAATATAGAATATAAAGTCTTGCAGCGCATAGAAGCCAACGAAAATACATCATATATTATGCTTCGAAGTACATATTTGAACTATACATTTTGATATACAAATATTTTGCTTCAGATTATAGGTGTGAGTCCCTGTAAGTAATAATATAAATACTATCTCACGTACCCTGCTATGCGATTGGGATGTACAACTGAAATCTTCTTTATTGTATTTCAACATGACCGGACTTTCTGCCATGACCAACGTCGATAAATATTAATTTTTCCTGTATTTCATTTACCCTAAATACCTTGGTAGATGTATTCATATCTACTACTTCTCTCATGTAGGAAAGTTCAATAGGATCTGTTATTGCTCTTATCAGAAAACACCAGCCCATTACGTAACAGATATCATCAATAAGTGCAATACTTCTGATTTGAACAATTTCCCCCGAACAAAACAATACAATAGCATCATTTCTTCTCTCTGATCTCGTATTTTGTACACTGTAATATGTACTGCCCTTAAAAATAAATCTATCATATATTGTCGGTAAAACATTTTTATTGCCTAAAATTAGGCGCATTATATTGGTAACTTCTTTCCGACGTTTTGGTATACCAATCAGTAAGAAATTATCGTTTTCTGCTCTTACGATTTGTTCTTCCGTCAGATCCTTGTAAGCAAATAATGTTTGGCAATAACGAGTACATTCACACTCATTGAAAAACGAGATACACATGATTTCGCACAACACTTTCGCAACCATTTTGTTGGCATTTCACAATCTACATTCTTTGTACCGTTTACATGACTTTTGCATGTAAAAATGCCATTTTCGAAAGGAAAAGCTGAGTTGTCCAACAAAGGACCACAATTTCGTACGGATTGTACCATATGTAGGAGAATATGCATATTGCGTGTCATCGCATGAATTCCATACAGGATTTTAGTTTCTTAAAAAAATGTTAAGATGTCTCGCTCAACTTTCTGCAATTGCTGTTTCGTTATTTCCTTCTTTAAGAGAGTATATAACGAACGAGAAAACGGAAGTAGAGATTTTAAAGCTTTCCCGTTTAGTATCCCCCTCATACATGGTAAAAAGTAAAATAAAATCCAAGACCGCCATCCAGTTGCCTTCCATTTGGACTTCTCAGTTAGAGGCCTAGGAAGCCTATGAATCTCTTGAGTTGGTGTTATAAGACGTAGTCTAGCGTTTATTTCAGCGCGCTGTTTCGGTTTCAAATAATACGATTCATTAGAGTCACTCCAAAAACTTGATCTGGTTAAGTGTTCGTGCATTTGTTTAGGTATAACTAATTTTCCATTGTGCAAGTATTCAAAGGCATAACTCCACATGCTATCAAAACAGTAAATCGCATCTGCAAGTACGGAAAAACCTTTAACATCATTTATCAAACGATCATGTGTCACAGCTTTCCTCATATCTCGCAAATTACCCTCGTGAGTGCGTAAAACATCTTCTTGTTCAGATAAAGGATAACGCAACGTTTTGTCATACATTCAAGCGATTTATCACCAACTTACATCCGTTATACCCATTGTACTGAATGTGTGCTTGCATAATGGGTCGTGCTACTGAGTCGACGCACACGCACAGGGGCACAAACTTGAATACAACGTCTTCTCCAGTTTCCAATGTTTTGTAGTAACACCTTTTGTCAGGGGCGGATCCAGAATTCAGTCATTGGGGGGGTTTTCGCTGAAATTGATATATATATATATATATATATAACCTTTTCTTACCTGACGGACCTGGCCAAAGGGGGGGTCCGGACCCAAAAACCCCCCCCGTGGATCCGCCCTTGCCTTTTGTTCTCAAACTGTCTGCACTTTCAATAAGCAGCGACATGTATAAATTCATAAAATTTATCGTTGTTTCCGCCTTCATTACTCATAATAAAGGCAGTAAAATATACTTGAACCTTAATTTTGGAGCTAGCTCATTGTTAGTCATTTCAGATGGCCAAAAACTTTTTATGGAAATAAACATCACGTATTAATACCATATTTTTCCCTTGATTTTCTTTTATTTTCGCAATGTTGTTGAATAAATAAATTTGAATATCCTTTTAGTTCAGGAGCTGCTGAATTTGAAATTCTGTGTCTATAGACCAAATACAATTTAAACTCGTCGATCTCAATTGAAATTCAGTTTTGCACTCTTTACATTCCGCGCAAATTGTTCCCATATTAGTTTGCATAGCCACTTTACACAGTTGAATTCTGGCATTTTGTACAAGAAAAACACAAACTGATTTTATCCTTTGGTGGATCATACGTCTGAGCTTTTAAATAATTACTAATTTTCCATTCTTTAAAGTTAGGACCAGCTAAGGTTTTTATGAGTCCAAGTAAAGCTTCGCGTTCAACATCTGTGCTATTGAAACTGATCCAATACGTTCATAGCATTAACAGTACATCTGATACTGAAATATTCGACTGCGGGAACATAATGGTAGAATCACAATCTTTATTATCATATTTCTGATCATCGTACTATGCATCATCTTCATGATCAAAATCACCGAGACAATCTTTTCCATTGCTGAATAACGTATTTTCATAATTTTTTCCATCATGTTTCTCTTCGCTGCATGTATATTCATGAACATTTGTTTGGAAATTTAACTGGTTTGAAGATTCTGTTTCCAATTCGATCTCAACTCTTTTGAATTTAACAGATTCTTCCAAGCATCTTTTTTTTGTTCATGAAATGCTCTGCTTGATCTACTGACGACCTAATACTTAATACAGAAATGCTATCATCTTCATCTTAATTACTGTCATCTTTATGAGAAAGCTGATTCTGTGACGGAATATCATTGTCACCATTTTTTTCTGCATTGCACGCACCAGTTAAATTATTGCTGCACGATGTAGTTGTTAGTGACGAAGTAGATACTGGTGCAATAGGAATTACACGCGGTTGATTTCCTAAATAATAATATAGAAATATATAGAAAGGTCCGAGAGAAGTGAGTTTAAGATATTCCTCAAGGGAACAAAGTATTCGTACGTATTAAATTCAATATTAACCAATGCTTCTTTTCCATAATAAGAGATAACTCATTTTTAATTTTTATACATTTTTTGAATTCTTCTATTACGGATGTATAATGCTTTTTAGTAAAAATAGGAGACGACACTTTCATTATTATATAATATGAGCATATAACAGTGAATATGGGTACTAACTTGCAATATTTAGGTTTTGTGTAAACCGTTTGTGGGTTCGGTGAGTGAACCGATGCAACATTGTAATTGGGTAAGAAAAAACTCTTGTTAATCTACTTTTTAACTGGTTTATCTTTTGCATTGTACATTTTGGTGCAGATTCTTACGAAATTTGCGTGAATATTGCATGAATATTTGAAGGGTCGGGGAACAAAAGGGCCTAACCCCGTTTCTCCAATTTTTTCAGGACGCCAGAAAACGTTCGCTCGGTACCCCTGTGAAATAGAACCTTGACTGACTTTGATGAATCTTCAAAAAATTAAATAAATATAATAATTTCTTTGGTTTACACCCTCGAAACGGCGTTTGGTTGAGGAATTCAAAAATGTGTAAAAGTCGATTTCGTAAAATTTGTGGGATAGGCCCTTTTGTTCCCCGGCCCTTCATTGATCATAAAGTTATATTTGCAACATAAAATCCCAAATATAAGAATCAGAGTGGCCATTGAAATGCAACAAAAAAATTGCAGTTCATTTTCCGCTTTTTCCCCATTTAAAAAACTTACTACTTAGCACTCGATACGTTATTTATTTCGTGCTATGCGCTCGGTGCTTGTAGATCCCCCTAATTCGTGCGTATGGGCCTTCTGAAATTAAAGATCGAACCATTTGCCAGTGTCATTCTTTTAATTTTTAGTTTTTTGTCAAAGTTCTTTCGGCTTTAATAATTACATACTCTTCCCGTGTCTTGCGTTTCGCCCTCGAATAGAGATTGTTCAAAACCTGACATTTCTTTTAGCAGTTTCGGTGAAAATAATTTTTTGATAATAACATTTTCACGACTAATACAAACACTATGATCCCTATCAAAAAATGGTGAATATTTGAATTTTTGAAAACCATTTTCAGCGGATATAACTAGAGATGGGACAAGCAGTAGGATTCCTACTGCTTACTGCCCGCCGGCCTCCTGCAAACTCTGGCGAAGCAGTACCTACTGCACGCAGGAGCTCGCAGGATCTACTGCAAACTCCGACCGGTATTTCTCCTGCCCGCCGAAGTTGCAGTAGCTCAGTACCCTGAATTGTCGGATTTCTCTTGCAAACTTCGGCCATAATAATGGAAACACATGTGCGCTCAAGGATCCCCTTATGAAAATATATGACAGGAAAAAATGTCAGGCCTGTCATTTTTTTCCTGTCATGTTTTACCTGTCGTTTTTACGCGACTACAGGAAAACGACAGCCGAAAATGACTGTCCCCAATTGGCCATAATTTATAATAATATCGTCTGAACATTATATGGTAAAGTATCGACGACATGCCGCTTTATTAGTGAACTATTTGAACTTTCCTGTAAAGCATAAACAATCATTAGCAAAAGAAAACCATTATGGGAATTTTCATAATGAAACACCTTTGTGTAGCCAGTTTCCAATTCTGAATTCTCTTCCAACACATCAGTTGTGTTCATTCCCTTAACAAGTTCACTGCGTGCTTGCAATTCCATGATCCAAAAAAATGTGGTCTCGCCACGCGCATCTAAAAAAAATGGAACCAATCAAATGGTCCGTAGGTTGTGCGTGGCAAGACCATTCTTTGTTGGATCATGGAATTGGTAGCACGCACTGAACATGTCAAGGGAATGAAAAAAGTGGAAAATAGTCCGAAATTGTTGCCTTGGTACTCAAGTTTAACACTTTGTAAGGATAAGAAGGCTTTAAAATGGAAAATCGAACACATTATATAATTGATGTGTTGGAAGAGAATTCGGAATTGGACACTGGCTACACAAAGGTGTTTCATCATGAAAATTCCCATAATATTTTCCTTTTGCTAATAATTGTTTATGCTTTACAGGAAAGTTCGAATAGTTCACTAATAAATCGGCAAGTCGTCGATACTTTATAATGTTCAGACGATATTATTATAAATTATGGCCCATTAGGGCCAGTCATTTTCGGCTGTCGTTCTTCCTGTCGTTTTCCCGTGGTCGCGAAAAAACGACAGGTAAAAAATGACAGGAAAAAAATGACAGGCCTGCCATTTTTTTCCTGTCATATATTTTCATACGGGTTCAAGCCTTCAAACTTTCTTTACCTAAGATGTATCTGTAATATATCTATATATATATTGTAGCATTATTCTCGGATCCCTTGGAGTTTCTAGTTTAAGGATTTCTTGAGTTTCTCCGTTTTCTTCTCATTCCCTTTAGATTAAATCGATTAGATTGGGAATCGTATGTTTCATTCAATTAAATTTCATCAAATCTTTGTAATATTTAACTTTAATAAACTTTTATTTCGGTGTTTTGGAAACCTTCTCGTATGAACGAGTTCCTGCAGATATTGCAGCATCAGTACCAAAGACTTGGGGGCTTGGAACCTCTGACAACGGTTAAATGACTTGGCAGACTTTTTACGAATACATCACAAACGTTTTTCATCCCTGGTTGTTGAAAGAGAAGATTCCACTGCCTGTTGTTCTGCTCCTCGATGGCCATTCTTCTCATATAACCTTGACTACAAGCCAATTCTGTCTCGACAATCAAATCATTCTCGTGGCTCTCTATCCTAACTCGACCCACATTCTTCAGCCGATGGATGTTTCAGTTTTCAGTCCTTTAAAGAAGGAATGGAGAGAAGTTATACAGAATTGGCGAATGAAGAATGGAGGAGAAAGATTGAGCCGCAAGAATTTCGCACCCTTACTGGAAGAAACAATCAAGAATTGCAACTTTTCGCAATTTTTGCAGAGTGGTTTTCGAATATGCGGTTTGTTTCCATTTAACGCAGACGCCATTGATTATTCGAAATTGCTGCGCTCTCGTCGATCTGAAAACTTACGCGAAAACATAGAGGAAATCAAGATTCATCTGCAATTTATCGAGCAGCAATTTTCTTCAGATCGTCGGGCAATTCTTGGACTGGGAATATTGAAGATCGGAGTCTTTGATTTTTGTTTAGCCCTGAAGACAAAAAGTGGAGCAGTTTTTGCAAATAATAGGATGGCCTGTCAAGACCTTCAGGAGGAAGCTGAAGAAATATTACAACCTCAGCTTCAAGGTGAAGATTTAAGGCCACCGATCGCAAGTCCTCTGTCACAAATGGATGATTCGTGGATTTCTCTTGAAAATGACGCTAATGCAAAAAGAGAATGACCAACAAAAGGAGGATGGTTTCGACAACATTATGATTTTGTCTTCAGAAAATGAAGAGAGTCTGTCAACGCATCATAACGATTTAATTTCCATGGATATCGCCGGGCCTTCCTCTGTAAAAAACATCCACATTTAGCCGAAATTTATTAGGAGAAGGATCGAACAAAGCACCCATTTTGATCACAATTTCAGATAACTCATTGACTGCGACGATGCCAAGAGCATTTCCGACTGATTCTTCAGGAAGACCTTTTCTGGAGCAGAATCGTGCCGAAGCGGAAGCCATTGATTATTCAAGATCACAGCGTGGTTCTGAAAACTTGGGACTTATTTTGGCCAGACAGCACAAACCCGAAAGGACAAAACGAGAAAAAACGAAAGCCAAAAGACAAAGTACCTTCAGTGGCTGTATCCGAAACATGGATAAAATACCATCAACAAAAAGAAGAGGGCAAGAAAATGTTATTACTGGAGGCAGAAGAGAAGAAACAACAGCGACAAGAAAAATCTAAGGAAAAGAAATTAGCTTTAGAAGCTAAAAAGGAAGCGAGAGTAAGAAAGAAGGCAGAGAAAGCTGAGCTTCAGAGAATAGGTTTAACTGTAAAAAAAGAGAAGAAAGAAAAAATAGTGAAAGAGAAATTAAAGCGAAAGGCAAAGGAAAATTAAAAAGCCCAATATATTTAAAAAGAAATCGACGATTCAAGGAAGTGATGAGCAAAGAAATGTGATAAAGTATTTAGTAAAGATGATCAGATATATTTATGAAAAACAATATATGTTAAAGTTGATTAATTATAATGTTTCTTATTAGAAATTATCCTTCGTTTAAAAAAAATAAAAAAACGCATGATTTTCTCTTACTAAAAGTTAAGTTAGTCTTACTATTTAATGGTATTCTCTTATAATCATTAGAAGTTTAAAAATGTATAAAATGTTTCAGGTTTAATAATTAAAAGTTTACAAATTAATAAGTATAATTTGGTTTAAAGTTAAAAAGAGGCAAGCGAATGAAAAGAAGAGTGCATTGTTTATAAAAGTGTGTTTCGAAAGTTCCGATTGTTAATAAACTTTTATTAATAAATAATCCTCCCTTAATCTGTATATCTAGCAATCATTCTTAAAATTAAAAAAAGAAATAGTTTTAAAATATTCTTAAACGCTATTACCGATCACTCATACATCGAAGTGCCGATAACTGAAGCAGCCAGGTTTCTGACTTGCCGATAACCCATGCATTCTCGTATTCATAATTTCAATCTTCTTATAATATTCATTCTAATGGGATATGTTGTAAGTAATGAGTAAATTACATTTATAAAGGTCCGCTTTATTCGATAAAACCCATTTCTTAAGTTTTAAATATGTTTACTATAGTTTTTCAAGCATTTGAAATCTGAAATTTGCCCAGTAAAAAAAGTTGAATAGATATAACGCAAAAACGAATTCAGCTTAGGTTTGGTGTATTCGATTTGCTGCCATTATCGAATTGGACCTTTAAATTCAATTCTGCAATGCATTAGGCTCTATTCGGCCGAGTTTATCCTATGAAATGAAGGGAAATTATAAGTTTTTCAGGGTTACAATGAGTATAATTATGCAAAATAAAGTTGCCCAAATACTTTCGTGCGGTGTGGGCGAGCGATATTAATTATTTAACTGAACGGAGTGATATTAACCAAACCTTGACTCCAATTCGACAATACACATGTTTTGAGAGACACAATTCTGCAAGTTGCAAGGCGATGCACGCGGTGGGTAACTTGTAACTTCATTGCCGACAGTTGGTAACCCACTGCGTTGATCGGCCTGCACCTTGCATAATTTAGTCAGTCAACTTATGTGTATTGCCGAATTGGAGTCAAAGTTTGGTTTATATCACTCCGTTCAGTGAAATAATTAATATCCCTCACCCACACCGCACGAATGTATTTGGGCAACTTTATTTTTCATAATTATACTCATTGTAACCCTGAAAAACTGATAATTTCCCTTCATTTCATAAAATAAACTCGGCCGAATAGAGCCTAATGCATTGCAGAATTGAATTTAAAGGTCCAATTCGATAATAGCAGCAAATCGAATACACCGAACCGAAGCTGAATTCGTTTTTGCGTTATATCTATTCAACTTTTTTTACTGGGTGCCTTAAGCCTCCGATAACTGGCACACTTACCTTAATTGCGATCTTAGAAAGTAAAAAAAAAAATAAAAGCATAGACTAACACGGTTTCGACAGTAGTCGCTTTTTGACGAGCTGTATCGCGAAAAATATTAACTTGTTTTAAAATTTGTTTATTGATACCTCTAGAGCTCGATCAAATCTCTAATGTAGGTTCCCATTTTTGTTATTATTCGATTTTTAAGAAGGTTTTTTTTCTCTGCTGAAAAATTTATCCCGAAAGACTTACATGCATTTTCCGCGACACCCTTCATTTGTAGATCTAATTTTCAAAAAATAAAACACACATTCAAGTACTGAAAAGTCAATTAACATAAATGAAGATTTAAAGAGCATCAATTTTAAAAGTGGTCAGAGAGAGAAAATAGAAAAAGTTGAGTAGATCACATTTTGTGTAAAGTTCTTTTATTTTTTATATTGATGTATTTTATGAGTGATTGGTGAAAAGTTGACCATTTTAGACAATGAGATTTTAAAAAGCAACACAATTTTCAAACCGCCTGAAATATTAAAAAAAAAATTAAGAATAACCCTAGCGGGTATGAAAATATAAAACTAAAAGATCAAGAAACGTATTTGTGATGGATATGAATTTTACACAAAAACCTCTAGGACAGACTTTACAGTGATTTTGAAAATCCTTAATTCTAAAATATTTAACTCTACTTTTAATTTTTATCTTTTCCAAGTTAATATAAGTAGCATTTGTAAATTTGAAATATTTGAAAAAATGATGTAAATATCATTTGACAATTTTCCATTTTAAATTTGTAGCTTGGAATAGGTGCTTAACAAAATACATGTTCCAAAAAATATACATCTTATAAAATAAATCTTCTGAGGAATGTTTTTCTTATGATACTTTATTATTATCATTATCACTGTCCTCATTCTTATAATTAAAATATTTCTTAAATGTGAATTGAATAAGTACACTGTAAAAAAAGATTTGTGTAAAATTACAAAGTTTCGTAAAATTACATATTGCATCATTGTAAATTTCACACAACTCATTGTGTGATTTTACAAAAGTGTGTGAAATTACAACCTCTAGCGATGTAAATAAAAGGACCCTCGAACAGCAGTGTAATATTACACACAAGATTCAAACAAAATTACACATTCCCTCGCACGAAATTTAAGTTCAGAACGGAAAATTCAGTCGCAGCGTGTAAAAATACCATGGGTCGGTAAAATCGCATTCCTGAGATTGAAAATTAAATCGAGCTTGTTAATTTTACCCTGACAGAAACTGTAAGATTTTGGATTTATAATTAATTAAAAATTTAGAATAATTAATTAAATAATATGTGAATATGCAAGTGTCTCTGGTTTTCGTTGTTTATCGATGCGTTCGTCCTCTCATTTTGGAGCATTTTGAGGTTAATACGAGGAAATTGTCAACTCTGTTCAACTTTGTTGACAGCTTTCACACAAAAATAGATAA
>CAKNWT010188793.1:0-10542 GCA_932066315.1 Andricus coriarius
CCTACGAAAATGGCCAAATGCAGCACTTTTGTATGTAATGTTCACGAAAATAAGCTAGGGGGTACGAAAATGTAAACATGAGCCGAAAACCATACTTTTCGGCTCTTCTTTGCAAGTCAGCCTTATCATTTTCGTATCGAGTTCTCTTGGTTTACTCAAACCGCCAAATTTCGATATTTTTATTAAGAAAAATAGTATACGCACCTCGAGACGACAATTGATGGATGAAACGAGCGTAAAGTTGAAAACTCAGCCGCGATGGCCAACTTCACGCTCGTTTTGCATCCATCACTTTTCGTCTCTAGCTGCGTAATGTACTATTTCTTTGAAATAATACTTCTACTCTAAAAACTAATTGAAGTACTTTCTTTTTCTGAAATTTCAAAGAGGGGAAGTGAAGAGGGAACTGATAATCAAGATAAAGTTTATACAGTGCACACCACCTCACTTGCAAGAAGAAGCTGAAAATGATTGTTGTATTTTTCCTTCAAGGGGGCTAAGCCCCCCGAACCGCCAGCGGGGGCTCCGCCACGGACCCCATCGCCCCCCAGCACCATTTAATCTTCGCCCTCGACACACACTCGCATAAGAAAACCATTCCGTTTTTGCATAAAATATTTTGTCACTCCTCAGCAAACCTTTGACGACCTCGCCCGCTGGTTTGCTGGTTTGCTGAGTCGTAACACAATATACTATAGTGTACAGGAATTAATTCGCAAACGAACAAGCTTCAAATTAAAAAAAGAAATTGAAAAATATTGATTTGTTTAAAGATAGAAGCACGAGTGCATGAGAGACCCAAGTGTAGTGATTAAAGGTGGAAAAAGAAACAGTAGTGATTAAGGGCTAACCTGTATAATTGTGGAACTGCAAAACATGCAAAAATATGTTATGTATTATGCTAGTTATAGATGAGATGTGCACAAATAAAGGTTTCCAAAGGAGTCGCGATGGTAAGATTCGAGGGCACGTAGATTTTGGTTTAGGGGTTACCGATATCGATGATCTACTCGAGGAAAAAAACGCTTTAGTATTAATGGTAGTCATGCTAGATCTTAATTGTAAATTTCCAATCTTTTTAATTGATTCATTAAATGCAAAAACAAAAACAAATATCACACTGTTGAATTATATACATGGCAGAATTACATAATTTTGTATTATGCCACAGGCTCTAAGATTTACGCATGCACAATATGAATTGTAACAAGACTAATAAATTTACCCAAATATTAATATGAATTTAATTTAATTACATTGCATGCATACTACTTCACTTTAAACAAATAAATTACATCAATTATAAATTACCTTATACACATCCTATAAGAATATATTTTTTTGTAATTTTCTTTTTACTATTATTAAATATATTGCAATGGAATGTGCTGTTACTTTTGTTTCTGAAATACATTTTTTCAATTTCGCGCTCGTTTTACTTAGTTCACCGAGCGACAGGTGGCGACAGGAAATTGCAAAGCCCGTTTCAACTCGCCTCAACCTTCGTGCAGCTGCCAAAGATATTATGAACCCAGAGGCAGCACGGGGTATAGTTCGAGGAACTAACTATAGACGGCGCATCTAGCGTAAATTGCCCTTATCCTCCCATACTTCTTAACCCGCAGATTGATAAATTTGGCCTTAGGGAAATACGTAGATGCATTAAATTTATTCTGGAATTTAATTAAAATAAAACTGTATTCTAATAAATATATTTTTATGCTGCTATACATTTTATACGGAAAAGATTAGTTATATATTTTAATTAAAATGTATTGTCCATGAATAATAATAGTAAAAAAATTTAATATTTACTAATAATTAATAGCCTAGTGACTGTATTACTTACATTGTTTCAAATACACTATTATTTGACTAGAGTCAATTTTTAATAATACAGTAGATTCTTCTTTTTAAAAAGGGGCGGTAGCTATGGGGCTATCAGAACACTTACCGATCGAGCATGGATCTGCTTGAATGTTGTCCGTTTTGACATATCTTTTTTTATTTGAGAGATATTCATAATATTCATCCTAATTTTCAACATTTACCAAATTTTTGGACATTTGGAATCGTTGAACCAATTAATTCTTAATTTTTTTATCGTCCACACTTTAAAATGAAAAATTTAAGACAAAATATATGACCGTCCGCGAAGAAAAAGACCTAATGCGGAAAAAATCTATATTAATTTTCTTACGCCAATCGACAGTTTCTGAGTTACTCTTTTATTTTCAATAATCAGAAATTTTATTAAGTTAATTACTTTTCTTGTTATTAAGCTACAAACATAGGCATGATAAGCGTACGCGGTGACCGAACGAGACGCCTACGAAAGCCAGCCCCACCACTTACCAATACAGCTGTACGCGACGTGTCCGTGAGCTACACTGGCTCGTGCCTAAAAGTGTAGTGGTAAGCGGAGGGGGTGCTTTTCGTAGACGTATCCCCACTACTCAAATGATGGCTTGCGGACCCTGCTAAGATCGCCCGTCCTGTAAAATTCAGCTTTGACGCATTAGGTTCCTTTCTTCGCGGACGGTCACATATTGTTAAATTGTAATCCCTTTCAACTTGTCCACTTGTGGGCCTAGGGGCGTGGACAATTTGAACCCTATATGATAGGGCAGATATATAAATATTTAGGATTAAGATTCCAAAATACAATTTTTTAATTTTGAAATTATCGTTTTCACAATTAAAACTTCGAAACCTATGAATTTTGAGGACTAAAAATACTTACAAATTATTCTAAAAAAAGTTATTCGAATAATTCTTAGCGATTTTTCTGGGACCAACGAGCGACCTGCGATCAAGTAGTGAATAAGTATTACAGTCAAAACTTCTGTAACGATTTGTGTCTTTTCCTGAATTTTTTACGTAAAATTTTGCAACCAATAAATATTACTGCGACTACTACTACTAATACTACTTTTGCAAGAAGTATTTTGATTGCTCTTGTTTGAAAAGAAATTATCAGAGCGTATATTAATATTATTCCTGTTATGAGAAAATTCGCATTATTCAGTTATTGGTACTGGTACTCAGTTCACTGATATAACATTCTTAACAAGTTAATTGGATTATTAATTAATAAATTTAAATTAATTAAAAAATTATATTAAATTTATTACAAGAATTTTATAATATATTTAAATTTATATAATTAAAAATATGCAAATTTAACGACATCTGTTTTATGGACCAAGTTGTGAAGCCATATATATTGGTAGAAATATCAAATATCTTTCAGCGATAAGTTTGCAGTTGCATCATCTGTTGATAGAAATATCGACTAAAGTTCTGTTCCCCGCTAAGTTACCTCTCGAAACTTACAGCTGCGCAGTAGACTTCTATGACACGCAAGGTTGCGCAATAAAGTTCTCCCAAGTCATGTGCAAGTTTCTTTGATGTTTACGAGCTTGCGTCATAACAACAGCGTCTATGGTGACTAGATCTTTACGATCCTGCGAGTTTTTTCAACATCCTTTTTGTTCTTCTGTTAGGATGTCATTCTCGCCGCAGTGAGAATATACCTTATCTGCAATGATGGCTGTAAGGCATTTATAAATTGTTGGATGGCACACTATCGGTTTAAATTCAGATGGATTTTGAGCGCTTGGTTTTTCAAGCAACCTATGCGTAGTAAATTTTTTAATAAAAATTTTTGGCAAATTAAATATTTCAATTATTAACCAAAATTTATTGTAATTTGAAAATAATAAAATAAAATAAAATTGTCATGTTCAATGAATGTTAAATTTTCGATGATCGTCTGAAACCACCTTGCCAACGCAGGATGCACACTTGTCAGGTACTTGTAACAGAAGTTGTGCACCATATCCGGACCTAGAGCTTTTCAGTTACTTGCCCTTTTCAAAACCATTGAAACATCTGAAGCTGTGATGTTTGTTAGCTCCATTTCAGGGTTATTGCTTGCTCTTGCTGTCTCTAGTTGGAACCACGCAGTGTCCAAATTGCTTCTATTAATTTTTCCCCAAACACCCGACCAGTAGTTACTCATGTCTTCCAATTGAGGGACCTCGGTGTCATGCTGGTTATTTTGCTTCACACTCAGTTCACGATAGAAACTTCTTTAATCTGCCTGAAAGGTTCGATTTTGTTGCTATAATCTCATCCAATATTGCTGGTGTCAAAGTCTCGATGTACCGAAGATGGATGATTTTAGTGCCATGGTATATCAACTTTCTGGTTCTATTTCCTTTCTTATATTGAGTCAATCGACTCAATTTGCACCTTACGTTGCTGACATCCGCATCCAAGCTGATTTTCTTTGGTGGATCTTGTTCCCTTCCTGGGGTAAAGACTTCATTTGTAGGACTAGCTCTGCTGCCCAACGTTCGAACGGCTGCCAGAGCTGCACAAATGGTAAAACCTTGATGTTTAGGTTTTCTATTAGTGCACGCTGATCAACAGCCGAAAGCAATCTGTTTACAGATATTGAGCGTCTTTGGTCTGCTAGATTCTGCTAATTTATTCTTGTGGCTAGCTCTCGATACTTAAGTAAGAAGACTCGATGGTGTTCTCTCCTCACACTTTGCCCACTTTTCTCTGCCAAAAAATAAAGGCGCATAACATCTCTGTTCATATGGTATGTCCATTTTAATCGCCTTCTTGGTTGCTGAACCTCTGCCTCTGGTTGAATTAGGCCATCTACCTCTGCTGTACACAAATCAGCCTCGCTGCTAAAGGGTCATTTAAGTCCTTTATCATGAGTATATATGCCGCCAGACGACTCCACTTTACTGGGTATGGGCCTGTGAAAACATTTCTTTTACTAAGGTGGTGTTAGAATCACTATATAAATTTAATCACAAACAGTGATAACCCGCGGATGCATCCGGCTTTATTAAAAGTACTCGTATTTGCCTGAACTTTTGGCCAGGAAAGAGGACAATCGCAGAAAACCACTTCCTTAGTTCAGCCGGTTTTTCGACAGTATGAAGGCACACATTCGACCCTACCCATCGAATGCACACCAGTCCCATATATCGCCCCCACTTTTTTTTCCTCTTATGATCCGGAGGGGAAATGGTGGTGAAATTAATACATCTTTTAATCTTCGTAAAAGTTATTTTTTTCGTAATAAGTGCAGAAAGAATGGGTCGTAAATGTTTAGCTCCTGGTTACAAGTCTGGTTATGACAGCAAAGGAGAAAAATGTCTTGTGTTGCTCGTATTTCCTCCAAAACTTGTAATTGATTAGAATTTAAAGATTCTTCACTATGAAATTTAAGCTATGGTTTTACATATTTTAATTATTATTATATTGAAATTAAAAATCGGATATATATTATTTATTAATTCTTCTGATCATGTATTTGCTTTAAATAATTTTGTCACTGAGTTCTTAAATACCATTAATTTTTCAAATTTTTATCACTTTTTCTTCTTAAGAATTATTAGTCATAGTTACTCTTATTTTGTCATATTTTTCTGTTTATTTGTAAGCAGCATTAAGTTTTTTATTTTATTTGCTTTTTCCTAATGCAATTAAATGTAAAGGCCAGGCTACCTAATCGGGGTGCCACCTGTTACATTAGTTTCATAGTCATTACCCCTTCGGATCGTAAGAGAACAACTACTATATACACTTACACGGTCGATGCAGGGGTTGAAGCACACCATCATCCTCGGCGTGAAACCTCCCGGTCGACACTAGTTAAATCGCAGCGAATACACAACCACCCGGTCATACATCGTAGTTGGTCAACCATCAGAGGTCTATCCGCGCTCAAAATAGCTTGAAATCTGGACTCTTCCTGAGTCAAGATTCACCTAGCAGCTAATGCCGTCGGTATCCTTGTACCATACTTTATGTGAACTTTATGATTTTAGAAACGATGTACTCTTTTTTTGGAGTAATATCAGATAGAAGTTTCGTAGGCACGATTCCATCCATATGGCCGACCTCGTTGATCATTCTGAGATTCATCTTTTCCAAAGGCATTTTATTTTCGCTAGAAGTTTCACCAGGTGACTAACTTCGTCCACCGTAACGTGATGCTGCTTTTATACCCCAGGCATGGCACCAGCATGTGAAATGATCTGATTTGGTTTAACGTCAACCATTGACCTGCCTGCCTACGTGCTGTCTGTTCTTTCGACACCAAGACCAAAAAATAACTGCTCATAATCAAATTACATTTTTTTTTAATTTCAGGAGGTCTTAAAGCGAACGAAGTATGGACCTCTCAGTAAAATGCTTAATATCATGATGTATTTGAGTCTTTTACTACTAAAATAACTAAGAAGGAGGTTCAGGTTGGAGAAGACGAGAAGCAGGATTATATGGATGATAAAGATGGAGATGGAGCTGCAGATGAGAAAGAGGAGGATCAAGAAAAATTGGAAGAGGAACAGGAACATGCTGATGATAATGATGATGATGTTTATTATAATGAAGAGGAGCAGGATAAGGAAAAGGAGAAGGCTTCAATTGGATCTAGTGAACTAATAAGACGTGTCCTCAACCAAGCCGAGAATGCTGCTGTATAATCCTTCATACAGATCATAACGATTTTGTAGACGCTTTGCCACTTTACATTAACTACTTACATTAACATAAATTACATATACTATAAAGGCGGCACTTACCCCAATGAAAAAGCTTTTTCAATGACAAGGTAATTTAATAATATTTTCAACTCGAAAAAAAGTGTATAAATGCCGTCATTTTGACGATTTCGTGATTGTGAAACACTGAGGGTGGTTTTAAATATCATTTCCAGCGGCACTTACCCCACAGAAAAAACTTGTTCGATGACAAGGTAATTTAATAATATTTTTAACTGGAGACAAAATGTATAAAGGCCGTCACTTTGACGATTTCGTGATTGTGAAACACTAAGGTTCGTTTTAAAGATCTTTTCCGGCGGCACTTACCCCACTGACAAAACCTGTTCTACGAAGAGGTAATTTAATACTATTTTCAACTTGAAAAAAAGTTCAAAGATGCCGTCTTTTTGGTAATTTCGTAATTGTGAAACACTAAGGATGGTTTTAAGTATCTTTTCCGGCGGCACTTACCCTACTGAAAAAACTTCCTCTATGACAAGGTAATTTAATACTATTTTTAATTGGAAAAAAGTGCATAAAGGCCGTCATTTTGACGATTTCGTGATTGTGAAACACTAAGGATGGTTTTAAATATCTTTTACGGCGGCACTTACCCCACTGAAAAAACTTTTTCGATGACATGGTAATTTAATAATATTTTTAACTGGAGACAAAGTGTATAAAGGCCGTCATTTTGACGATTTCGTCATTGTGAAACACTCAGGATGGTTTTAAATATCTTTTCCGGCGGCACTTACCCCACTGACAAAACTTGTTCTACGACAAGGTAATTTAATACTATTTTGAACTGGAAAAAAGTGCATAAAGGCCGTCGTTTTGACGATTTTGTGATTGTAAAACACTAAGGATGGTTTTAAATATCTTTTCCGGTGGCACTTACCCCACTGAAAAAGCTTTTTCAATGACAGGGTAATTTAATAATATTTTTAACTATAAAAAAAAGTGTATAAATGCCGTCATTTTGCCGATTTCGTGATTGTGAAACAATAAGGATGGTTTTAGATATCTTTTCCGGCGGCACTTACCCCACTGAAAAAACTTGTTCGATGACTTACCCCACTGACAAAACTTGTTCGATGACAAGGTAATTTAATAATATTTTTAACTGGAGAAAAAGCGCATAAAGGCCGTCAGTTTGACGATTTCGTGATTGTGAAAAAATAAGGGTGGTTTTAAATATCTTTTCCGGCGGCACTTACCCCGCTGGCAAAACTTGTTCTACGATGAGTTAATTTAATACTATTTTTAACTAGAAAAAAAGTGCAAAGAGGCCGTCAGTTTGACGATTTCGTGATTGTGAAACACTAATAGAGTTTTTAAATATCTTTTCCGGCGGCACTCACCCCACTGACAAAACTTGTTCTATCAAAAGGTAATATAATAATAACTTTAACTCAAGAAAAAGTGTATAAAGGGGGTAATTTTGACGATTTCGTGTTTGTGAAATACTGAGGGTGGCTTTAAATATCATTTCCGGTGGCACTTACCCCACTGAAAAAGCTTTTTCAATGACAAGGTAATTTAATAATATTTTTAACTGGAAAAAAGTGCATAAAGGCCGTCATATTGACGATTTCGTGATAGCGAAATACTATGAGTGGTTTTAAATATTTTTTCCAGCGGCATTTACCCCACTGCCAAAACTTCTTCTATGACCAGGTATTTTAATAATATTTTCAACTCGAGAAAAATTGTACAAAGGCGGTAATTTTGACGAATTTGTGATTTTGAAACACTATGAGTTGTTTAAAATATCATTTCCAGCGGCACTTACCCCACTGAAAAACCTTTTTAATGACAAGGTAATTTATTACTAGTTGTAACTCGAAAAAAAGTGTATAAAGGCCGTCATTTGGACGATTTCATGATTGTGAAAGACCAAGGGTAGTATTAAATATCTTTTCCGGTGGCACTTACCCCACTGAAAAAACTTCTTCTATGATAAGGTATTTTAATAATATTTTGAACTCGAAAAAAAAGTGCAAAGGCCGTCATTTTGACGGTTCCGTGATTGTAAAACACTAAGGGTGGTTTAAAATATCTTTTCCGGCGGCACAAAGGCCGTCGTTTTCATGATTTTGTGGTTTTGCAACACTTAGAGTTGTTTTCGATATCATTTCCGGCGGCACTTAACCCACTGAAAAAGCTTTTTTAATGACATGGTAATTTAATAATATTTTTAAATCGAGAAAAAGTGTATAAATGCCGTCGTTTTGAAGATTTCGTGATTGTGAAACACTAAGGTTGGTTTTAAATATCTTTTTCGGCGGCACTTACCCCTATGAAAAAACTTTTGCAATTAGAAGGTAATTTAGTACTATTTGTAACTCGAAAAAAGTTTATAAATGCCGTCATTTTGACGATTTCGTGATTGTGAAACAATAAGGGTGGTTTTAAATATATTTTCCGGCAGCACTTACCCCACTGACAAAACTTGCTCTACGACAAGGTAATTTAATAGTACTTTTATCTCGAGAAAACGTGTTTAAAAGCGGTAATTTTGATGATTTCGTGATTGTGAAACACTGAGGGTGGTTTTAAATATAATTTACGGCAGCACTTACCCCACTGAAAAAGCTTTTTCAATGACAAGGTAATTTAATCATATTTGTAACTCAAAAAAAGGTGTATAAATGCCGTCATTTTGCCGATTTCGTGTTTGTCAAACAATAAGGGTGGTTTTAAATATCTTCTCCGGCGGCACTTACCCAACTGAACAAACTTGTTCTATGACAAGGTATTGTAATACTATTTTCAACTGGAAAACAACTGTATAAAGGACGTCATTTTTACAATTTCGTGTTTGTGAAACACTAAGGTTGGTTTTAAATATCTTTTCCGGCGGCACTTAGCCCACTGACAAAACTTGTTCTACGGCAAGGTAATTTAATACTACTTTTAACACGAAAAAAGTGTATAAAAGACGTCATTTTGACGATTTTGTGATTTTGAAATACTAAGAGTTGTTTAAATATCATTTCCGGCGGCACTTACCCCACTGAAAAAAATTGTTCGATGACAACATAATTTATGAATATTTTTAACTGGAGACATAGTGTAGAAAGGCCGTCATTTTGACGATCTTGTGGTTTTGTAACACTTAGAGTTGTTTTAAATATCATTTCTGGCGGCACTTACCTCACTGAAAAAGCTTTTTCAATGACAAGGTAATTTAATACTATTTGTAACTCGAAAAAAATTGTATACCAGGTGCATAATCTTAAATCCGCTGTTTTTTAGGCAAAAGAAAGTCGTTTTTTTTGCAGAAAATAAAATAAACTTTATTCAAAGTATTTTCCCTCGCTTGCTATACATTTTCCTCATCTCTCGGGCAATTTGTGTATACCACGCCAAAAAAAGTCTTTATCTTTCGATGCAAACCACTCGTCAAGCCATTTTCCGACGTCTTCGTACGAATCGAAGTGTTGTTCAGCGAGCGCGTGACCCATCGACGAAAACAGGTGGTAATCAGAAGGGGCCAGGTCTGGTGAATAAGCGGGATGAGGTAGCACCTCCCAGTTGAGTGTTTTCAAGTAGTTTTGGACCATTTTTGACGTGTGCGATGGGGCGTTGTCGTGAAGAAAAATCAGCTTCTCATGTCTTTCTTCATAATCCGGCCTTTTTTCACGCAAAGCACAGCGCAATTTGATTAGTTGTTGGTGGTAGAGGTGAGCATCGACAGTTTCACCAGGTTTCAATAGCTCATAGTAGCCGACACCCTGCTGATCCCACCAAACGCACAGCATCGTCTTGCGTCCAAAGCGATTAGGTCTTGAGAAAGAAGTTGATTGTTGTCCGGGATCGACCCACGATTTTCTTCGTTTCGCATTCTCAAAATAAATCCACTTTTCGTCTCCAGTCACCACACGATGCAGAAACGACTTTCTTTTGTGTCTAGCAAGCAAGATTTCACATGTGTTTTGGCGTCGCTCCATCTGCCTAT